>JAWLRI010000971.1:1291952-1302847 GCA_034781795.1 Crypturellus tataupa
CCTCCCTCCCTCCCTCCCTCCCTCCCTCCCTCCCTTCCCTGATTTTTTCCATCTAGTATCCAAAAAAACAGTCTTGCACAGGGTGACCTTCTCCCAACTTCTTCCAACTTTGCACTGGCTTTTGATGAAATTCAAAAGGTTCCTGACAGGCCTACCTGTCAATACCCCTCTGATTAGCAGCCTCTCACTGCCACAGCTTTGGCATCATTTTCAAATTTGCTGAGAGTGCATTGCATCCTACCACACAGGCAATTGTGGTTTGTTCGGAACATTAGTCCCAGTATTCGCCCTTTTAAGAATGTCATTAGTAGCTGGCTTCTAGTTGGACTTTGTGCCATTAAATCACAGAGGTGCATTTACACTGCTCTTATCCAGTCCATATCTCCTCAGTTTTGCTGTAAATATTGTATGGAAGATCATGGCAAGGACCCTGTTAAAGCAGAGGTAAACAACATCTACCTCTGTCCCCTTCAGAGGGGACAGAGCAAATTCTGAACAAATATTCTGAACACATCTCTGCAAACAAGTTGGTCAGGCATAATCTGTCCTTGATGGTCCCTGGTGGCTTCTCCAAGCACCTTCTTTTCCTTTCTTGTCTGGACATGGCTTCCAGGACAATTTGTTTCATAACCTTCCCAGGGATTTAAATGAGTAAGCTGGTAAGCCTGTGGTTGTCCAAATCCTTCTTCCTGCTATTCTTAAAGATATATGTGTGTTATATAAATATAAAAATATACCAATATTTAATAATGTGTATATACTTATGATTTGTATACACATTTAAATAGTGTTTGTGCATTTTCTCTTAAATAATCTTTAGCAAATGTGGATTATATGCTCTGTCTTTGAGACAGAGCATTAGACTTTCTGAGAGAAATCCTACATGTTCTACTGAAGGCTGCTGGAATGGAATGATGTCTAATGAAAAACATGGGGGAAGTTTAACTTCATGATCAACTCTAGGTATTGCTGAAGTAAAATCAGGACAGGCCCTTGCCCATTCTTGTTTTTATTTACATCTCCATGGAGCTGAGCTAAGACAGGTCAAAGGTAATCAATTTTGCCCCAGGAAGCAACAGTTTCTCCTGTAGTGTTTTCTGCATCCATTATGTTCAGAATTAATTTATCAATTATTGCTCATCAGAATCCTCTCTAAATATGCTCAGGTGTGGACTGGCAGATATTAACTACCAGACAGACTGCTTTTAAGAACAGCAGTTCCCTAAAATAAGATTTTCTCCAAATAATGTTCCAAGGGAGTAACTTAAATAAAAAATCTGGTAATAACAGGAAAAACATATAGCTGATACATATATATACATAAATAATATTCTAATACATCTAATGGTTACTTTATTATTTTAAAGATGTATTATTTTAAATACGCATGTAAATATGTAGTATTCCAAAGGTAAGAATTGCATGTGTTTATTGTGTTCTTATGTTCATGACTAATTATGAGAGAGGTGAGGAAAATTAAAACTATTAAAAGAGGTTTTGTTTATTTCTTTGCTTTCTTGATGTTTGGGTACAGTTAGACATAGCATTTAAAAGATCAGACTAATAGGAATTTGAAGAGAGAACTTTGGAATTAAATTGATGCCAGGATAATGAATGCTTTCAATATGGCTTAAACTGGCATATTGTAGATGTAGATATAGATGTACAAAGGCGTCTTTACTGTCCTCTTTTGTGTACAAGTACCAAGAGCAGAATGTGCCAGGCAACTCCTCCTGTGTCAAGCTGCCAGCTTACAGAACAGACCACAACAAAGACATCAGGATTCATAACAAGCTGCTTTCAAAGCAGCTATTTGTTGGTAAATTTCTTGTCTTCTTTTTTCATTATGTGTCAGTGTCACTTCAATGTGGCATCAGAGCATAGCTACAAGGCCAAGTTCTTCCCCTTGGACTGAACCTCAGGGGATTGCCAGAACTGTTGCCTAACAGATATACTAGCATTTCTCCTGTATGTAATTGGTGGTATGAAAAATACAGACAGTTGAAATTTGCAGTGCTGTATACCACAAGAGTGACAGGTATCCCATAAAGCCTCCTGCTCCCGGTGACACTGTTAATGCTCTTGAAAGAAAAAGACATTGTCAGTGAGAATTCATGCATCTTCCTGTGCCAAGATCAAGCATTTATGGTATATCCCCATAATCCCATCTCTAAACTAAAGTCTGCCTTAAACTGAAGCAAAGCTACCAATTAGTCAATAGCCTATAAGTGCTTTCTTTTTCATATTGTGAACGTAAGGTTTGGTAAACTTAAAATATGTTTTTTTTTTAAGACAAACTACTTACTGTTTTCCTTGTGAAAATAAATTTTGATAGGAAAAATAAAAAAAAAAAAACCTGAATATAAATAAATATTTTCAAGTGAACCTTATGTATTTAATTGATGAATTTGTTAGTATTTGAATGTTTAAGTGTTTATCATTGTCTTTAAATATTCTGAACCAACAGTTTCCTTCACAATATCCTTTCTTTTTCCTTTCACTTTTTTTTCTTTCTTTGTGCCCCTCAGCTAGCAGGCTGATCTCTGATTATCTTTCATTTATTTTTTTCTAGCAATTTTAGATGACCAAAGATATATATAAAGGTAAATGATAGGGAAATTAGTTACATCATGTCATTATTTTTTTTTCCCTATTTCAGCAATTAGAAGCAACAGTAAGATTACTCCTTTCTTTTACTAAAGTGTTTGTGAATCTGCTTTTTTAGAATTCAAAGACTCACCAAGCAAAAAATATATTTTATTTTTAAAAAGCATCATGTAGGTTTGGTATTTAGAGGACTAAATCATACAACTCTCCCCTACAGAAATGGAAAAATGGTATCTGATTTTGATTCAGCTCAACAGAATAATATGGAATATTAATCCAGTGGGGAGGAGAAGAAAGGGGTTTTCTTTATCACTGATCGCTAATTGCCCATAAGACAGAACTTGACTTCTCAGAAATCATAATTTATAGAAGGACGTAAAGAATTAGGAGGTCTTAAGGGCTGCATAGGAAATGCGAAGTGTAACATCAAGCAGCACCTTGGAGAATCCTCAGCCTAACTGCACAGAGATGTAGTTATTGTGCTAAAAAACAGCATATGTTTAAATTCTGTGAAAACTTGAGACCGCAGTGAGTTACTGCAAATGGTGCATGAAAGGTGAAATATTTTAAGAAAAGGAATTCGAAATTAGTACTGGTTATTACACTAAGATAAACAGTATGTATTTGTTTGTTGAGTGTTAGTAGCTTCTTTGGCACTGTATAGAAAAAAAAGATGTTGCATATATACCACTATACATTGCAGATTGTCAAGGGCACTTCTGAATTCAGTGCCATCATTATAGTTTGGAAAGCAAACTGGAAACATTTCCTTTTCAACAAATTAATTGCCAAAACAAATTGTTCTGCCACCATTACAACAAGTCCCAAAGAGCTTGTTATAAATGTGCTGTAAACAACAATGATAAGCAAATAAAACATCATATGTTTAACTCATCTTTTTCTGCCCATTATGTATGCCAAACAATAGACTGAGATAGCTAAGAACCTCTAAATTATCAACAGCCTAAGAAGATTATTTTTGTTTGGCTTCTTATCATGCTGAAACTACAGAATCAAGACTTGTACTATGCATTGGGCTTAGCTTTGCAATCTGGAAAGGTCACCATTCATAAGATTAAAAACTCAGCAGTATTTCTACAAACACAAATGCAACTGCTTGTATAAAAATGAAAAAAAAATATATATAATTTACCTAGTCAAAGTCTTTACAAAGCCTTTACAAAGGCACATCAGCATTCTCATCTGAGTGTACAAGTCTTTTAATCTGGGCTAACTTTTGTTAAGGCTATTCAAAAACAGCTGAGAACAGAGAGAGAGAGAGAGAGATACTTTATAAGAAATGTGGTCAAACAACTACACTTTAGGATGAATGGTCAGCATAAGGCACGAGTGTAGAGGTAAGGAACTCAATTTATAGGTAAAGAACCAAGTATGTCTATCTCATAGACCTTCAGGAATTATGTAAAGTTATGCTACATTTTATTTTTTTGCCTGATACAGGTACTGTTCTCACTAATCAATTCTGTAAGTAGTTGTATAGATGTTAATAAATATACACGCTTTTTTTTTTCTGCAGACATGTAGAAATTAATCTTACTTCTCAAACAGTAAGTAAGATAGTAGCTATGCAACTAGGACAATAGCTGTGTGACTGAGATAACAGAAAGTAGCCTACCAAAAGGTATTTAAAGTATGCAAACACAGCATATATGGAAGACAATTCTAAAATGCCCACATAAGGTATTATGTAAGTACACAGAAGGTTAACCCATATGGTTTCCAGTTGCATTTCTCAAGGAGCATGTGCTTTCAACATACAGTCTTGTGGTTTATCCGAAAAACTTATGCAGACGTCCTTTACAGTATACAAAATAGGTCTCAGCATCTATATTTAGGCATCTGCAACATTATTTATAGTGTCATGATTACAGGTGGGAAAAGGCAGTGGGGGTCTGGAAGGGATTTGGGAACCCTAGAGCCAGGCAGTGGATTGAATTTCAGGAGCACCATGGGAGAAGATGCTATATTTGTAACTTAGGAAGATCTAAGTCTTACAACGCTCAGTGTGGACATTCAGCTACATCTTGTCCTATCTGGATCTCAGTAGAGATGTTCTGTTCTCTGGATGCTGTTGGCTGATATGGACACTGAGAGGGGGTGTAGAAATATGAGGGTAAGAAGCAAAGAAATTAGTGCTATTCTGTTATGTCTTACCAGGCTAGAAAAGAATAGCTCTATCCAACCTTCCAAAAATATTGCAAGAATATTGCAAAAATATTTTATGCAATCAGTTTATGGAGAGCTCCTCAGTGGAGCTAATTATTAATGGAACATTTAACTTTAGAACTAAGCTACCAGGGGAATTCTCAACATGCGAGTTAGTGTACCACCTTCCTGTATAATGCACAGGAAGATGCTCACTTCTAAAAAGGTCATTAATGAAAAGGTTAATGCAAGGTTTGCATTAACATAGTCAGATTAGAGATCAAATATAAATCAGTTTTGCTTACATAACATTCATTTTTAAATAGTTTTCCAACTTTGAGTCAAAATTTAGTCTGTCTCAGTTCCTTATCTGCAAATAGGAATTATAATAACTATTTGACCATTTAGGTAAATTTAGACAGACTGTTGCTATTACTCTGCACAGTGCTTTTAACTGGTGATTCCTTTGCTCATTTTTTTGTTTGTTTTGTAAGTATACCTGTTCTTTTCTGTAACATATTGATATTCTACCAAAACAGTTTGGAGACTTGTCTTCATTTGGAGACTTTTTGATTTTTAGAAGTGTAAGAAGCTTAAATATCAAAAAATGTGTGATCTAGTATAGTTGCACTTAATCATTATATATATATGTATATATATACACACACATCTACATTTTTTTTAGTTGTACTTGACGTTAATTCTTTGGGAAGAGAAATCCTGTTGTCTCTGAGTGCCAACTATCATATGATTATATGATAAACATATTCAGATTGATTCGAAACCAAGAGATCCAGGTAGTTTTCAACTCTCTCTTGCTATTTTCATGTCCATTATGTAATTCACATGTTACAGTTTTGAGAGGTGAATATACAGTTTAAATGTAATGAAATTGATAAAAGAAATGAAGGAAACGAAATTTTCCTTCCATACTGAAAATGGCAAAAGAAAAATGACATCTTACCGGACTTGCTGTGGGTATAAATCATTACCAAATTCTACAGAGTTAATAAGCTTTTAGAAACTTCTGTTCTTCCCTTTCAAGACCGAGCAATTTGAGAGAGACTCTTAAAAGCTTAAAAGGCTATTAGAGAGGCTTTCAAGAGTTTGTAATGGATTTACATTCAGCTAAGACTATACATCACAAATGGTACTCATGGGGTCATTATATAATTGTGAAAGACACAGTAGAAATTGTGTCAATGTTCTCCTACACTTGAGAGAAATAACCACTTTCTTTTTGCCTGGGAAGCAAAAACAAAAACAATCAACAGCTACTAAAATATGCATATGATTTGTATTATTCTTTCCCTTTCAAGTATCATCCTTCTGCTTGGCAAAATTAGAGCAATATAAAAGTGGAAACTAAATGTAACACTCTACAGACACTGTTTAAGCATTCCGACTGAAGGTCATTTGTTGGGCTTCTGTTTGTCCCCCAAGTGGAATTAGGGAGGCAGATGCTACATAAATGAGGCTTGGCCTTTCGGCCATTTGCCCTCCCACCTCATCTGTCACAGGTCTATTCTTAGATATCTTGATTGACATTTAAATAGTAGCACTTTATGCCATGTAGACATGGAGTAAATATTCCTAGAGGTCAAGGAGTTAGAGAAAGCACCAAAGGTAGATATAAACACTACACTAAGGTAGCTCAAAATCAGATACAATAAATTAAAGTCCCTTCAACAAATGCAATTTTAGAGAAAATAAATATCAGTGCTACTTGACATCGTAAAGATAGAGCAAGTGATCATGCAAAGAACAAATGAACAAATGTATAAATTTAGAAAATGTTACATATGAGCTAGAATAAGGAATAGGTGGGATGCACTTGCAATGACAAGGAAAAAGGGAATAAGTGAATCTGAATTTGCAGAGAGACTCAGCAAGGAGAAATAAGAAGTAAAAGAGGTATGAAGAAACGAAACAAAGAAGATAGGAAGCAAGCAAGAAAACAAAGGCAAAGCAGATGGAAAAGAAAAAAAAAAGAGGAAAATTAAAATCATCTTAACAGTTCTGAGTCACGAGTTATAGAATATTCCATGTTATTAATGTCTCATAATTACAGTAATATAATCTTAGAGTCCATAGCCCATCTTCTTATGTATGTGCTTATTTTAGATTCTCTTTTGCTTTTTTTTTTTGCCCCCTTTTTTTTTTTTTGGCTTTTGCATATCTTAAACACAGGAGTTATTTAAGCAAAATTCTAGTTGCAGGCTTGTACAAAGACACAAAGTTTGTTCAATAATGAAACAAGTTATTCTTGCCTTTCAAAGATGTTTGTTTCTTTATTATTATTTTCCTTCTGGAGTGAAAGAAAAATTGTGTGAAAAGTTATTACAAAATAAGATAAAACTCTTCCTTTCTGCCATTTCAGTAGTCTCTTTTTGAAAAATGTCATTATTAGACACAGGACAAAACAAGCCACTTTGTTCTAGTTTGTTTTCGTGTTTGTCATCAGATCTATGCTTCATTTTGCTTATTATTGCTACTGATCTTCAGTAGGTCACACATTTTTGCTTGGCACAAACTAGTACTGCAGGGAATAGGATGCTGCAAATCAAAGTCCTGTGAAGAAGTGGTGCTCTCGAGTCCTTGCAGCACACAAGGTCAACAAGACATGTGACCTGAAGTTCTACTGCTTGAATCTTGACCTTCAGTGACTCTAACGACTTGGGAGGGACTAATTAGATAAAATTCTTGACTCTATTTATTGAAGGGCATCAGATTAAACTCTCTGCATGTTTGATGAGAAGTGAAGTGATTGTTTTCTCCACTTCAGATGCTTCATCATGCCTTTTCATTAATGTTTTACCACTTGCGTACTGATTTCAGATGCTTTTGAGAGGATCTAGGAAAAAGAGAGAAAAAAAAACTCCCCTTACAACATTGTAAGTCTTGCAAATGAGAATTTTTTCAAAGGCAATCTTATTTTGCTTATGTACCCTTTGGGCACCCATTTAAAAACGGTGGCAGTTTACTTGAGGAAAGTAAATAAAAATCAGCCTGAATCATACAGTATTTAAGCGAGCAAGTCATGAATTACTTCAAGATCTCAATACAATAGACCATGTAATGTAATCAAAGCAAGAGTGAGTTAAATGCTCTCCTCTTTAAATTGTTCTGTAAACCTATTGAGTTACAGATGAGCTTTTTAAGGAGAAATGATAAAATATTTATTCTGCTATAGATGAAATGAAAAACATCCTGCTGCTCATTTTATTTTAGTGAGAAGATTTACGAAAGCAATTTAGCTACCGAACACATTGCTGCAGGCACTCATCAAGCAGATCTCTTGCAGAGCATATGCATACTAGCACAAGAGGTGAGATATTAAGTGAGAAGCAGAAAAATGACAGTGGTCTTACCAAATTGTAGAAGATACTGCAACTGTACCACGAGAGAAATTTGGTAGAAACTTCTAACCGTAGTGGACTATGGATAATGGCAATCACTATCAGCTACTTCCAATTTACGTGCTTCCTCTTTTGTATACCCTGAATTCCTTCCAATTTGCTTTTTAGTGATTAATATCTGATTAGTGTATCTCTGGGAGAAATTTGACAAGATTCCTTCAGAACCTCTTCATAAACCTTCTGGTATCATATATAGATTACTATTTTTTTTCCTCTCCATATTGAAAATATTTGGATGTGTTATAAATGCCAAAAACCTTAGAAGCAGAGGTTTTTACAGTTCATCCTTCAGTCCTCTGGCTTATTAAAAACAAGAATGAGCTTAAAATTTAATAGAAGATGGCTTTAAGATGGTTATCTGTAAAACACACAGTGCAAAACAAACATTCCAATGCTCACATTTCATTGTTATTATAGCTCTTTTCCTGTCATCTCTATAGGAGACCAAATTCCAGGAGACTAGCTTCGGCCTGCTGCTTTGTTCTTTTTTTTCCACAGGGAAACTAGATTGCAATGTGTCATAATTTCTAGCTCTTGTGTCTCAACTGCTGTCACCAAAAAATGAAGGGCTACCAGACTGAAGAACAGTGCAGTAGCTGTATCTATCCCACCAAAGGATTATGCTCTTATGAGATGGCTTCTTGTATTTTTCAAACACGATTGGCATTCTTCTTCTTCTTCCCTTTTTTTTTTTTTTTTTCTTTGACTCAGTTGCTCCACTGCAGTCTGTTAATATTAAGAGTTGTAGTATTTGACAGTTAGTCTTTCACTGCTGGTTTTGGTGATATTTGTGTTTCTTGCTTAACAACTGATCTAGCTGACCTCAGTTAATGTTTATCTACATTACTCATATGAATGGCAACATTTCTGGTTGTCCCATTTAGACACAATCTCTGCCTTTAGCATCAGACAGCACCAGTGAAGAATATGACTCCCAAGACTGTGCAAAGTCAGGTTTTGGCATTGAAATCAATGCCTCAACTTTGGACTCATAAATGCTTTGAACTAACTTAACTCCTCTGAAATTGTGCTACTTAAAGCTCCCAAGTCCATCAGGTAGCCAAGTCCAGTTTCTCCTAACCATCTAACAAGCATATTCTATAAGATAAAAAGTCAATGATAGTCTGTTCACAGGATGTTAATTTCTGAGCTCTTCAACTTCTGATGTCTTTGTGAGGCCTAAGGTAACTAATCTCATCTGGAATTTGGTGTAAAAAAAAAAAAAAAAAAAAAGAAGACAGAATACAAAGGTTAGAGATTGCAAGACACCAGTGTTATGGTAATGGGACCACACTACTCAAAAAAAAAAAATCAGAAAGCAGTTTACATATGATATTCAATATGCTGTCTCTGATTACTATTATTTGCCTTTCCGTCTTTAACAATAATTAAAGAAACAAAACTTATTGTCTAAAGTTTCCTGCCATAAGCTCATGATCTTACATTAGCCTGGGCATTGTTTTCCTACAGAACTCCCTAATAAAAATAATCCATTGTACTTTTACATAACAGTTTAGAAAAAAGTAAGATAAAAAAGACATCTGCCAGCTTTAACTCATAGCATAAGCCACCACAGAAGATAAACTTGCTCAAGCTCAAATTTGTATTAATTTGCTGTGTGTGTCATGCACAGATATATTAACATCAAAGATCAATGAGAAACCAGCTAAAGGTTGTGAAGCATAATGTCTTTACTCTGCCGTATTGAACTGAAGCTGCCTGGAGAAAAGAGATGGATTGTTTCAACATCAAGCTTAAATAAAGAAACATGGAGCTCCTTCAGATTGTCTGTGGCTGCAACTTTATCACCTTCACAAAGTCACCAGAAATAAGTGCTCTCACTCTCTAACCTTTAATGGCTAAAACAAGAATGAAAGAGCTACAAATTTACAAGAAACATTCTCAATGAAGGATATCATCTAGCTTGAAGAATACATTGAGCTACAGGAAGTCTTGTGACATAGAAATAAAACACAAGTTTGTAATTAACAATTTGAAAAAATTAGTTGGAATTTGAATTAACAATTTGAAAATACTTTGTTGAAACAACAATAATTCTAAAATCCCAGTTTCCAGAAAAAAAAAAATGTAAATTTATACAAGATATAGATGACAAGCAGGAATTTTAAATCCTATATCCCAGTGCATAATTTATAGTTGTCTTTTGAGACTGAGTGATAAAAAGGTCTTGAGAATTGCTTTAATGCAGTAGTTGCCCTACCCTTCACTACAGACTGACTTGTGTCTCTGTGAAATATTTGTAATCTGTCTCAAAATACACATGAAAAATCTCCTTTACATACTCTAAGGTAATATATAACAAATATTTGCTAGTAAAATGCAAGAAACATTTAAACATATCTTTTATTTTTCATGCTCAAATGGATATTTCTAAAAAATATGTGTTGATTTAAATAGCAGTGGTTTGGGGTGAAGAATTTTCAGTAAAATTTAAAATTACTGTTTAGAATGTCTGACTAACAATCACTAATTTTTGGGCATCTACTAAAGCAAAAATCATGATGGACTTTAGATTTCAGATCTCTCAGAACTACATAAATTGGTTAGTTAATTAAATGAGTACACATGAACAGTGTGTCAAAGATCTTATATACACTTTTATATGTCATTGAATCATAGAATCATAGAATGCCTAAGGTTGGAAGGGACCTCTAGAGGTCATCTAGTCCAACCCCCCTGCAC
>JAWLRI010000971.1:1309455-1337485 GCA_034781795.1 Crypturellus tataupa
AGGCTGTGGAGTCTCCTTCTCTGGAGATCTTCCAAACCCGCCTGGATGCCACCCTGTGCCACGTGCTCTAGGAGTCCATACGGAAGCAGGGTTGGACGAGATGACCTCTAGAGGTCCCTTCCAACCTTAAACATTCTGTGATTATGTGAAAATTACAGTCTTAGCAGGATATACTAAGTACAGAGAGAATACAAAACTGATTATATTGATACATACAAATCACACTTGTGATTTTGAAAAAGTTACAGGTTTTCAGATTATCTTGTTTGAACCAAAACTGCAAAAGCAAGAAAGGGAAAAGTCACTGAGCTCAAAATCCTGTCATGTGACTTTTGCTTTGCAAAGAGTAAACTGGGATATTCAGCTGGGTATGTCAAACATATTTATTTCCATTTACTAGATAAGATTAATGGGAATATTTAAATTGGATAGTTTGATAGGGAATATACTGAGTTGTTTAGCTGGAGTGAAGTCAGAGCTGAGGTTAGGAACACACCGCTGATGCAACTCTCTGATCACAGAGGAAAGATCACAGACCAGACTTCCCTATTCACTTCCACTCCTAACATAGAAAGTGCTGTTGTTAAAATCTCAAAACTTCCTTCCAACTCTTAGACTTTTAGGGTGAGGAATAGCCATTCCTTTCAAACCAGAATTCTTTGTTGGTTCCAATCAACAAGGAATTATCACTTGAGATGATTCTAACTGCATTACACCCTACAATCCTGAATATTTCATGTGCATTTTGATGAGGATAGTCAAACAAGGACCAAATTAGCAGAATTACAATACTGAAAATACTAAATGACACAATGCTGAAAAACACCTTAGACTGGGCAACTAAAATGTTTTCTGGATCATAGACAGTGGAATATCCTCTATCTACAAAGTAAAATCATTTACTATTATATATATATTTTTTCTAATCTAGATTTTTTCCACTTATATCCCCGCAAGGATATACATGAGGGAAGATGTGAACAAACAAACAAACCTGCAGAAACATTTTATTTGAATTTCAAACACTCAAATGATTATTTTAGGAATTTTTGTGGGGAAAAAAAAAAGGCTAATGCATTTTCTATCATCATGATGGCTAGGCTTTGTGAATGATGATACGGAAAGGGTTTTACCCATGTTTGCTGCAAGCGCGCTGATGGCTAAAAAGACTGGTGCGGGAAAGGCAAGCCTGGTTGCAAAAGGAACAGCGGAAGGTCTCCCTAGGCAGTATTGGCGAGGCATGGTTCTTTCTGCACTGTCTTTTCTCTTCGAGACTGATTCTGCGTGCGTTCAAAGGAAGCAGCAGCATTATGGATGGTGCGTCTCCATGTGCCCCGATTCGAGGCCAGAATGGACCATTGATGGTAGTCAGTATGGCCAAAGCTCTTTGGGGCTCCTCTCTTGCAGCAGCTGGTGGCAAGTTCACCACAGAGCACAACCTTAGGGAGACGGCGATCTTCCATCCTGGAGATGTGCCCTGCCCAGTGTAGCTGTGTTCTCAGCAGCACGACCTCAATGCTGGTGAACCCTGCCTGTTCAAGGACAGCCACATTAGTCACATAATCAGTCCAGTGGATGTTTAGGATTATACAGAAGCAGTGCTCATGGAAATGTTCGAGAAGGTGATGGTGGTAGATAATCCATGATTCAGACCCATATAAAAGAGTAGACAGTACAATAGACACTAATCTTTGTACTTCTCTTCAGGTGTTTATTTCACCAGACTCTTTTATAAAGTTTTCCAAAAGCTCTGCATGCCTTTGCTAACCTCTTGTCTATCTCATTGTCAATCTTACCGTCTGAGGAAATAATGCTTCCTAGATAGTTGAACTTTTGGACTGATTTGCCTATGGTGATGTGGGGATGATGGAAGACTTCCATCATGATGATGAGGTGCAGGTTGGTAGAGAACGTCTGTCTTCTTCAAACTGACTTCTAGCCCAAAAAGCTCAGCAGCCTCTGCAAAGGATGTTAAGCTCTGCAGCGCTGCTTCTGTATGAGCAACAGGGGCAGCATCGTCAGCAAAAAGCAGCTCGCAGACGAGGTGATTTAGGGTCTTAGCGTGGGCCTTCAGACACCTTAGGTTGAATAGGTTTCCATCAGTACGATATCGGATGTAAATGCTGTTTTTTTCATCAAGGTCTGCCATGGCCCTTTGGAGCATCATGCTGAAGACTGTGAATAGAGTTGGTGTGAGAACTCAACCCTTCACACCATTGGTTATTGGGAATGGCTCAGAGAGTGCATCGCCTTATCTGACTTGACCACACTGATCCTCATGTAATAGGATAATAATTTTGAGGAACTTGGGGGGACATCCTTATTGTTCCAGGATCTGCCACAGGCCTTTCCTGCTCACAGTGTCAAAAGCTTTGGTGAGGTCAGCAAAAATTACATAGAGTCCTTGGTTCTCTTCCCTGCATTTCTCTTGCAGTTGTCTGAGAACAAATACCATGTCTGTGGTACTCCTATTGGCTCTAAAACCACACTGGCTTTCAGGTAAAAGTTCTTCCGAGATAGTAAAGCATTTTAATGAGTGCATATAACTGGATAAGTGAGCTATAAACTTATTATATTCTGTAAACTTATTATATATACATTAAAAAAAAGACTTTCCAATGGACTACTGGGGTACTTTTTGTACTGTTTGGTTGAGGGAGATTTTAAGTTTAATGCATTTTGAGCCTGTGTGGCATTCACATAGTTAAGGTAGGTTTTTAATCAAATGCTTGATTTTACTGCATAAAGAAAGAAGCACTAGTCACTCAGTCAGATTCATACTTTCCTGTTTTCCAGAGACATCCTAGTAATTGGTCTTAACTTAAACAAAGAAAAGTCTTTAGTCTTGCTCATTCTGCTCCCAGACCTGTCCTCTACAACCTGTATCCTAATATTATGGGCAATCTTGTTAAATTAGTGAAAGTTATAGTTCTTGTATCATATAACTTCAGCAAGTTTCACACCTAGATAAATGTGAAATCTTTTAGGGACCTTCTCAGAGAAATGTAGTATCAAGCCCAAATCAAAATTCAAGTAGCAGTGACTACTGCTTTTAATACACTAATCCTGTGCTGCACACTAAGAATTCTCTGCACAGCTCAAAGCTATTCTAGGAGTTTTATTCACTTGAAGCAAGCCAACAATTCATTTCTTTATCCCTGCCTTTTAGACAGTCAGTGACATCTTCACCATTATACAAACACCAAAATGCTAAATATAGAAATAGAAGTTACAGATGATGTCTACTGGAATCGCAGGCAGCTGACCCACAGGGCATAGGCCAAATATTCCTTTCCTAAAACAGATCAGGGGAGATTATTTTGCTGAAAAATAGGGTTCAGCGTGGGTTCAGAGCACATTAGGTAAAGGAGGGTATTGGTACTTCTACAGGTTGAATTAGTGCTCTGATTTCTGCAAAATCCTTTGGGTAAAAGCAATTGCTCCATGTAGTTAACTAATGATAAATGAATGAACTATAATTAACAGTGGTTTCTTTATTTTCATTGAAATTTGTCACTTCAGTTTTTTTTTTTTTTCTAAAAAAAAGAAAACTTTAAAATTATTGATTTTTCTTTTTGTTGGAAAAATGTAGGAAAATGAAACATAGGATGAACATCAAAATAGTTATTTCAAAAGCTCATCACAATCCTCTGTCAATTACATATGTCAATGTTAAACTTTAGTAAGCACTAGTAAGCACGAATCTTTTCCTTTTTTTTTTTTTTTTTTTTGATGTCCCTCAAAATGACCTCAAAATCATTTATGGAGTTTTCCTTCCCATCAAAAAGCATTAAAAGCCTTCAGAAAAGGTTTCCTTTACATCACTAAGTTGCTTTCTGATTTTTTTTCCCTTTCCACTATCCTGATACTGTGCCCACAAAGTTATCCACTGTGATTTGAACCCAAACTTTAGGATGAATCAATGGAACAATTACACACTTGTTGCTGATTATTGGATCACTTCCTTGATAAATTCCTTTATCCAAAGAAGGTAGGAAGCCCCGGAAAGGTCAAACATTTCAGCACATAAAAAGATCATGCATTTGGAAAATGTTAAAGTGCTAGCCAGATGTCTAGTTTTATAACCAGCATGGATTTAATAGGGTGAAAAAGACTCTCGTTTGTAAACCAAAGAAGCAGAAGCTAGAATAAATAAATTAAAACATATTTTAACTGAATTAAAGAAATGTAGAAGAATTAAAAAATAATATCAAAAATTGATATAGCAGCTACTGTTTGTCTTTCATGTAGCAAAACAAAACTGCCTGAAAGTCACTGTGGTCAAAGTTGTATCAGAGAATAGGGAAGGAATGGAAATTGTCATGGACAAACTTCTTGCTGCATCTTCAGTCTTTGCTTAACCTCCAGTTATAGTAATGCTCTATGCTAGGATATATGTGGCTCTTGTGACATTACATAATTCTCTCCTGTCATAGCTGCACCAGAGATGCCTAAGGCTCTCCTTGATGCACTCTGCATGTCTATAGAGTACATATAGGAGATAAGCACTCACAGCTTGCAGGAACTCCTACCCTGCATGTAGATTTCTTGTTTAGGGAATTTCTTTGTGCATTCCAGATCCCCATAAAGTCTGATGGAGTAAGATCCCATGGCAGGATTCAAGGTCTCTCTGCAGGACAACACAGGAACATCCTAAGCATACACATTCCAGGACTCATTTCATGCATGCAGATATGGATTTTGCTTGCACTTAGCTTTGACCAGAAGACAGGAACCTACTTACTCCAGGTCATCTGAAGGTCTGATCAAGTTACGCAATGCAAATATTGAGAGAGACCTTTACTCTGTGGTTAAATTGCAGTTCATTGTCATAGTTTTAAGTCCTAGTGACAACAAAAGACAATTATTCTCAGGATTTTTTTGACTGTTTCATATGGAGAATGTAATGTCTGTGTAGTATCATCTCTATGGTTCATACAGAAAAACCTGTGTCCTTGTCTTTTTTTTTTTTTTTTTTTCCCTGACCCAGGCTTTTTTCCTCTGTAGAGGGAAAAAAAGTTACTTTGTTCATCACCTATTTATTTATTTATTTATTTATTTATTTTTCCCCTGAGGGTAGTGAATGTCTACAATAGCCTTTCACCAGAATACTGTGGAATTGTTCCCTTTTGAACATTGCAACAGGTACTATTTAGACATATAGACTATCAATGAAAAGAGTAGATTTGTCAGGTGGAATACGGACAATTAACTCAAGATATCTCTTTAATGTGCATTATCTTGGATGGCTTATTGTACTGATATCATCTTTAGTTAGAAAATTTTGCATGTTTTCAAAAGAGATAGCTAAGCATATTTTCCTATCAGCAAGGTAGTTTATAAGTTTCTTCTATGAAGTTTTCATGGCCTTATTGAGAAGCCTAAATAGATTTTTGTTACACTCCAGTGGCATATTGCCTGTCATCCGATATCAAGGAAGTTACTAAAAGCTCCTACCTGAGATTGAGAGTGGATTTATAGCAATATTTCTTCCATCTTCTCCAGAGATATAAAACTGCACGGGAATTTTGGCTTTGAAACTATCCTATGTAATATATATGTGCACATCTTATCCCCAAACTTGAATTACACTAGAGTGAAACATATCAGTGTCTGTCTGTCATCATTTGGTTAATCTCAAATATTAAAGTTAGAAGCTGAATTTTCTACAGATGCTGTCATTTCCACCAGCTAAATCTTACAAGAAACATGGTGTTTTGTACGTTTTTTTTCCTAGTGAATCAGATGCCAGATTGCTTCAGATAGTCTCAGCAGCTAACTTTTATATAGCTAACTTTTATATCCCTAGTTACTGAAAAAATAGTTGAGAAAAAGCTCAAATGAAATGTTTTAGCTTTTCTAAGGGATTTCTAAAGCTTCCACCTACCAGACAGATGATATGGGTTAGACACATGCAGTAAATAGAGTAGAATTCTGACAGAACAGATGTATCAGCTTTTTCATATCCATAGCGTCACTTGTGTGACATATGACAACATTCAAATGAATCTCATGCCTAAAAATAGAAAGATAAAATCTTTCTTTGAAAATCAATCTCTGTTTAGATATGGTCATGTTTTTTTTTATATAACTTCAGATATTAATGAGTAATTTTCTGTCTTATTTCATAAAAATTACTAAAAAAGTACAATTTTGTGAAGTGATATCTTACATAAATGTTTTTTTACATAAAATAGGCATTCTGAAGCTAATGTCAGCAGCCCTGACACTTCTGTTTTTCACTCTTCTTGAAAGACTGTCTGTAGGACTGAATGGTCACTCATTGGCCACAAAGTATTTTCCTGCATGCCCCAGACATTTGCACTAGTTATATATCTCAGCTCTCTCAAAGACACCTGTTTTTTTTTTCCTGCACTTTTTTAGAAGCCCAATTGAGTTTTCCTAGCCACTTTGTAATCTTGGCAAAAAGCAGTCATCAGCAAAGCATGTTAGAAATGCTATAAACTTGTTAAAATTTTGTAAATATACATGTAGTTTTACTAAAAACATTATGCTTTTGTGGAAGTTTCAGAAGATTACATGGGAAGGGATAAATGTGATACTACAAAGTCAAAAACTTTCTATGCTTATGCACGGAGCAGATTCCTGGGAAAATCTTTTCCAAAGAAAATTATAGCCACCGATCTGAATCATCTGACATCTATAGTATCTTCAGGAATAAACACAGAAGGTTTTTACGGAATTTCAATCATGAGATAACAAAACATGACTAACCAAAAGAAAAAGACATGAATAGTGAGAAATAAGTTTATAGGAGAGGAGCTGTTTTAACCCAGTTTAATCATATTCTGTCTTTTCTCTCTCTTTTTTTTTTGTAGGCCCATCCATTG
Organism: Crypturellus tataupa; assembly: GCA_034781795.1. NCBI lineage: Eukaryota > Metazoa > Chordata > Aves > Tinamiformes > Tinamidae > Crypturellus > Crypturellus tataupa. The sequence goes on from JAWLRI010000971.1 coordinate 1,316,307, forward strand.
TTGTCCCACCAGCCAGTCAATCTTTCCTTACAAGTCTTCCTTTAAACATCTCCCCCTCATCCATTCTTTTTGCATTCTCCCTCTCCTTTTTACTTTCTGTTTCCTTGCTTTTCTTTCTCTGCTAAATCTTTAACCAACCACCTTACAAGCCACCCAACTGTGCCTGCTCCACACTTTGAATTTATTTTAGCTGGAACACTTCCCAGAACCAGTGGGTGTATAGATGTGTTTATAGAAGGAGAAGGAGTGAATGATCTTGGTATGTTTTAGAAAAAAAAGCCTGTTATTTTTTTTCCATATTTCAGTGTCTTGTGTCAGAGACAATAAGAATCAGCTCTCTTTTACAAATGAGGAGCCATGGGCTTATTGAGATTTCCAACATGAAAATAAGGTGTGTAACTGATCTTTCTTTCACTTCTAGCTAGGAGTTATTTTGTACACCACAGAAGCTTGTGATCACCTTGTCATGTTTATGAGATTGCTCATAACTTCTTACATGTTGTTTATTGCCTGAAACAGCCATTCACATCTGTCCACTAGCAAAAATCAAAATCTGTCCAGGATGTTTAATTATTGAAAGGGGAAATATATATATATTTTCTATTACTCAGTTGTCAAATAGTGAATTATTTCCCCAAAATGTTGTTCTGCTCAAAACTGGAATTTTGTGCTTCCACACTTTGTCTGCCAGTGGAAGCAACAACTGCACTAGAGAAGGGAGTCTTTCTTCTTTCTATCACCAAACATCAAATATTCTCATTTATCCAAATAATGGAGACATTTGCAATCTCCCTTGTAAAGTATCATAAAGGAGATGCTGATGGCACAGCAAAGGAAAATATCCCAGACAGTTTATGGGATTATTTAAAGCCAATACTGAGTTTGTTCAACAGCTGCAATTCTCTTTAGTGAGTTCCATTTTTAAGTAATATTTTTTTATTTCTTAGAATAGGCTCTTTCTTTTAAACCAGTAGCTGGTAAACAATGAATAAGATAAAAACAATCAATGAGGTTTTCTTATCTATTGGAAAATTCCAAAATAGAAAATACTACTTATGATCTTCCAGCTGAGAGTGTTCCTCATGCATATATTTTGATTTTCCTTTGATACTATTTCCGTGTTAATGTGTGTAATTATTGTTGGCTACAATTTTGTTTGTTTTTTTTTCAAATAAATTTATTGTGATATTAAATTACTATAAGAATTAGCTACTGATTTTAAAGGTTTGTAGTAACTTCTTTCCCCAGCATCACATTATTCATCAAAAAAGAATAACTTTATATAGGAACCATCATATGAATGATAAGTAGTCTAAACTCATGACACTGACCAACACAATCATAAAAATAATGTTTGCTTTGCATAAATGAGTTTAATGTTAAACAATTTTGCCAGACCAACGACACTTGCCATTAATTAGCTCTTGAAAATCCTTATCTAGGGACAAAGAGGTTCAAATATCTGTCTCTAAAATGACAGAGACGATCAAAGAAACTTTACACAGAAATTAATTACATTCAATTTGTAATTTCCTAATGTATATGTATGCACCCAATTTACATTCAACCACTAATATACATCTTTTTAAATTTGAATTCAAGTTCAAGTGCAACTGAAGTCCTCCTGGTTTAGATCAAGAAATGTTCAATAACTGTTCATCCTCACCATTTTAACTGGCTCATACTAACAAACAAAAAGGAATATATTTGTGAAACTGTCAATGTCTTATACTATGTCAGAAATACCTTTGTAATTAACATTTATGAGGAATTTAAATGCATTCATTTGGATTGCTTAGTATGAGAAAGCACTGATAAATGAGAACATCTCAGTATCACAAACTGTGAGACTGTTCAATTATCATAATGTTAAAGCTGAAAAAATACAGTGTGGTTGTTTAAGAAATATACCTTAAATGTCCATAACAACAATATCCTTGATGAACTTTCAGTCAACTAGTTCGTAGTCACAAACTAATGTTTAATAATATTTTTAGTAGGCAAAAATATCAAATGAAATGAAATCAAATATGAAAGGAAGAAATAAGTGAAAGAGGAATTCAAACAAATAATGAAAACAGAAAAGAAGTTGAACAGTCTTATATTAGCATATTAACAGACTGTTATTTCTTATATTAACAGAATTATCTTGTTCTGCACTGTTCAGTGCTTATCCTTCTTTCAGAAAAGGATATCAAATAGTAATAGCCTGTGTAAACACTTTTAATATTATCTAGGCATTTCTTTTATGCAATAGGATGAAAAATAAATGGTTATGGTGGTGATTTTATATAATGTTTTACAGATAGTATTAGAATTTTCTATTTTTTTCACTTTCATTAACAGAGCATAATTCAAGATTACCTCCTTCATATTGAATCTCAGTAGTGAGAAATCATGAAAATGCCAATTCTACCCTGCCTTGAGTTGCTGGCATTGACAAGATAACTGCAGCCAATTGGGACAGCTCATACCTCAATTTTTTTGAATCTCTCAGTGCTTCTGAGTAGTTTTTATCTCTCTTTTAAAAGCAAACTTTGCAAATGCATATATAAATAGTCCATTTTTCTTTGGCTGTATGTCAGAAAGAGATGAGTACTGTTTGGGAAACTTTTCTAGCATTGAGAAGATTTTAAATCAGTTTGCTTTCTATATCAGTAAGAATCAGGATCATTTTGTTCTATATGATACCACGATCGATAGACAATTTTCCGTTTGACATTTCATGATGACATCTTTGGTTTGCTAATTTTGGACAATAGCATCTAAAGCTACAATCTCACAAGCTTACTTTATTAATTATTTTCTACATTTTTCCATGCTTTCTGTTCCAATCTTGCAAATGCTTGTGCTGATAGATTCTGAATTTTCCAGATGACACTTCAAACTGCTAGAAGTTCTCTGTAGTAAAATGGGGTTATTAAAATATTTTGAGGTTGCCAATTTGACAGGCTTTGGAGCAGCTGTTACTTCCTGTCAGCTGTCAGAAACTATATCAATTTATATACACTCACCTGAAGAATTTGGCAAGAACCCTACAGTTCTAATAACCATTCTGGTAGGTTGCAAGCCTAGTGTAATGTACTAGATCAATCTAACATGGTTTCCTACTATTTTGAAGATTTGAGGAACCAGTGTGTATTTCTTATGAATACCAAAGGTTTTTTGCATTGAAGTAAGTACTGTCCATATTTCACTTTATAGACTTCTATTTTTCCAGATGTACAAGAAGAATTGAAATGGATTGAAAAGGAAAAATTTCTGCCTCTTTTTTTTTTTTTTTTTTTCATTTTGTCATTTTATTCCTTGTAGGTATGGGTTTTCCTCCACTCTTTCTCTACAGTAAACCAAGCAGTCCTTTGAAGATCTTTAGTATCAGTAACAAATGACACTATTTTCACAATGACTCTTCCAGTGCATGTGTTTTGCAGAGCACTGCTGACTGTGATGAATATCATCTTTTAAAACTCCACAAATGTTTCAGACACTTCAACATATGTTTTTCCCATTGCAATAGTGTTCAGAATTATCATAAGCAATGAACTAGGTATTTATTTTGAGCATCACTATATCGTGCTGGTCACAGATTTTACCCTCAGAAAAATGATTCTCTTTCTTCAGACTTCATTCCTTATCACACTGTATCAATGCAGAGTGAATTTCAGTTACAGATTGAGACATCTCACTTTATATATTTGTGAGATTGATATCTCCATAGAAGATAGGTCTTGATTCAGTTGCCCACACGTGTTTCCAGTAATATTTTAGCTGCCCTGCTCTATCTACTCTGGTCTTTAATTTTTGGTCGTGAAAAGCACAGGTAACCTGTAGAAACTGCAAATGTTCTTAAACTACTGCAAGCTGTAGCTATGGTTTAGGTTTGTGGTATCTATCTGTCTTGCCCAAAGACCGTATTTTCTGTTATTTTAACTCTACAGTTAAGGCGAGTGGCCTCCCTCTGCATATTATGAAAGTTTACTCAAGCATACACAACTCTGATTTGCTATAGTTTAGATGAACTCAATAAAATTTGGTTACAAGAAATTTGCAAACAGTGGGGATTCTTTTTTTTTTTGATAGTTCTTTTGTTTTCTATGCACTTTGAAGCCTGTAGACTTTGGGAGATTAATTCCTTTATGCAACTATCTTAGTGTAATGATTGCCTTTGCTTCCTACTAAGCTACTTTCACTTAGCAGGAAAACATTTTTTTGGTACAGTCAGATTAGAATCATTTCTTTGTACAGTTTGATTATTCTCTTTGTTTAGGAATGTAATAGTGATGTGACTCATGAGAATTTGAAATGTACAAAATAAAATATATATATATATATCCTGTTTATCTTCAGCTTGGTTCCTATAATCTCCATTATAACTTTCTTTATACAGTTTTAAAATCACATTTTAATATTAAAAATAAAAAATAAAAAAGTAGGCATTAATTAATATTTCTAGATAGCTTATGACTTCCTGTGCTTTTGCAGTCTAGCAGTGCAAGAAGTTGAGGATTAGCAGCACAAAACATGGCAATAGATTTGACTAATAGGTTGAGCTTTAGGCACTCTTTACAGTAAAAAGCTGCCTGCTAAAATCAATTGCATTTGAGATGATGTTCAGTACTCACGTTGCTTCACAGATACCTGTAGAAAGAAATGTGCAGTGCACATGTTAGAACTAAATGTCTCGGAGTATGCCAAACATTCAGTCCACGTATCTGAAGATTAAATTAGTAATGAATTGATACTATTTTTTTTATTTGCTTAATAATCAACCATACCAATAGCTAAAGAATAAGGAAAATCATTTAAAATTAACACAAATGATCTTCAAAACAAACCAACACCTGACCAAATGCAAACAAATGACAGAACAAAATTCCACAATGCTTTTAAATAATTTGTGGCAGAATATAACATCTCTAGGATACTGTAGTGAGTTTTGTTTTTTTACTTCACATCTTCTTAAAGATAACAGAGATATGAGAGGATTGAATTTCAAAATTAGTTCTCTGCTTTGCTAAGTAGGTCTACATAGTCCTTGACACTGAAAGAACACTTTCTAAAGCTGCAAGCTGTACCCACATAGCGTGCACAGTGACTAATTATTTTATGTAATGTACAGTAGTCTCTTCCTATCCATAAGCACGTGAATCACACATTAATATTTTACTAGTGAAAGCACATCTTGTGCAGAGCATAAAATACCACTGAGAAAACACTGAACGACTAAAACAGTGCAACGAGCCAAAGAGAACTGTAGACTGTAAAAATCTCTTTATAGGGAAAATGTTGTACTTTATTTGAAATTAGTATTTCCATTAAAAAAAAAGTTTCAAACAAGATTTATCAAGTTATTTAAAATAGTGACTAAGTTCAGTGGAAGGAAGAGGTAGAAGAACCAGAAGCAGAATTTTATTACGATACAGAGAAGAGCATTTCAAAATTAATTGAGAATAAATAGTTAGTGAGACTGATCAGGATCAGGAAGGCGGAGGAAGAGTCTGTTTTCTGCTTTCAATTTTTTTTCAGCTTTGGGCTGAGCTTACAGATCAGCTGGGAAAAAGCTAGGCATCTGCAGTATCATTGCATTGGCCAAAGCCTAAGTAACTGAGCCAGCTGCAGACTTTTTCTATGCTTCTCATTGTTCACTTAAACTCGTTTCATAGATTATCTTTGTTTGTCTTTAATAATGAAGCATTACAAATCCAGAGCATTAATAAATTGCGAGTAGAGCATCACATGATTTTTAAAAATGATATATGTGAGGTAGTTGCCTTTTTGCTCTTGAGCCTTTAAAAGACATGCTTTCAAGCTTTCTCAACAACAATGTGGAATAGAAATGTATTTATTTTTAATGAAAATTGAGTCCAGTACAGTCACATGACTCCAGAAACTGGACCTATAAGTAAAACATCACATATCATGAAACTAGCAGAGAGATTGTGAGGGTTGGCATACTACTCTTGTTTATTTTATTTCTAAAAACATTAATAAAAATGACTGTTAATCAAAATAAATGACAAGCCTGCCTGCGTGATCTTATTGGCCCCACAGGACTTTCAGGTAAAGACATTTGAACTTCAATTAAAAGAATCTTCTGGGAAAATACTGCTTTAGAACTGAATCTTTGTCTTCAGGTAAACGGGTTTATACCTCATTATCAGTACAAACTATTCAAATTTCTCATGTCTTAACCCTCTCCCGTCCCTTCTGATATTGTAAAGTATTAGTGAATTTCTATTATCTGTATATTTAGAGAAGCTCATGGTCTATATTAGGATCCAGAGTTCTTACTAAATACATATTTTGAGGCCTAAAGTATCAGAGAAAAATAATTAAAAAAGGAAAAATTAACAGTTTTCCTAATAACATGCCCAGTTCCCATCTGCTATCTAACAGATAAGATATTGTCTATATTTTACCTTCACCAAAAACTACATTTTTTTTCTCGATTAACAAGCACAAGTCTGCAACAACAGTTCATTAGGAAAACCAAGGCATAGCTAAGAAACCAAAATGTCTTTGAAGATAATAATGCTGAAGGATTCTGGTTGCAATAAATTCCTGTGAGTGGCTTTTCTTTGTTTTTGTTTTATTTCCTTCCCCTTAATTCATGCACCACATTAAGGAAAGAAAATAACGGTAAATGCCTCATCATAATTTTTTTCAGCTGGTCGGACATCTCCACCACTCAACAATTTACCAAACACATACATGTGCACAAACAAAAACAAACATGCAAACAAACAAAATAACTAAAAGTCAAAAAGAAAAAAAAAGATATCAACAATCTTTTCCAGTTCCAAGGATTGTCTTAGAAAAATTATACATAATGAAATCATAGACCGGGATAGAATGGAATGGGCAAGTCCAAATTTGCCTTCTCTTACTCATCCCTTTTGGGAAGACTTAAGGAAGATGCACAGATTACCCAAGGTGTCTCAGAGGTGCTCCAGAAAAAGAATGGACAGACTCCCATGCAATGACCAGACCAGGGAACAGGAACTTGATAGTAGATTAGAGTATGAATATGTGTCAAGTCCTAAAAGGACTCCAGCTTGAAAGTGGTGCTCGTCACTGACCTGAAAAAGCCATAGATTTCTGTTTGTCTCAAAGCACTCTCAGAATGCTTGTGATTGTGCATTTGTAGGTCCCATGACCTGTAGGCTTTATCAAGGACTGTCAGCATCAATATCTCAATTCTCAGGTTTTGAAAAAAAAAAAAAAATAAAATAAACAGAAAGTGCAGATAGACCTTCAAATATACAACAACTACATGTGTTGTGCTTTAAACAGCCAAGGTAACATACTGAACGACGCTTTTATAATCTCTGGAGCACAGATGTCAGATGCCTTTTTGTGAAGTTCCTTCCTGTGCAGACAACCAGCATCAGCTTTACGAAGAATGTAAATTCTCTCCAAATCTCCGGAGTCCATTTATGCAGACCTACGTGCTACCACATCTCTGTGATGGGCTTTCTTTTTTTTTTTTTTTTTTTTTTATTTTGTGAGAAAGCATTTCACCCTAGTCAGACAAGCACTGCCCAATGCTCACATGCAGCCCCTTGGAACATCAGAATAGTGGAAGTACATTGCAATAATTTATATGTGAGGTGACTAAACCATGGATGACAGGTTGGAAAAGATATCCATTTGATAAAATCATGTGGAGGAAAAAGAAAAAAGTTATCCAAGTTATCCATCTTGGTTGCTAAATAGACAGCCAGTAAAAACAAATAACCCCATCCCTCTACCCCCAAAACACATTTATTTCAAAATGAAGACATGATTAAAACAAATGTCAGGCAAACCTACTAAAACAAGAAGGAGTATACTTAGGAGTATGATTACTTATAATTTATCATTATTTATGGCATTTTTCCAGATTTTTGTTAGTATCCACTGCTGCACTCCTTCAAGTCAAAATCTGAAAACATATATTAACAGATGTCTTCACATATAGTTTTCACAGCCACATGAAGGTTTCTAGCAAACTCAATCCATAAACCAAGGGTAATCGACCACTTATTTTCACATATCTTTTTTTTTCTTTTTATTCTTGTCTACCAGAAACCATTAAAAGCCTCATCAGGTATATGTTTTAGCAATTTTCTGCATCATCACATGCTCTATATTAGATTTTTTTTTTTATATCCATCCCACTGTAATTTTCTTATTTTATATTCTAGTTTGTACTATTTCACAATTATCTGGTTTCTCTTACTTTCAGATTTTTTCACTCAGTAGTGATCTCCAATAGTGATCTGGAATTTCAGGGCTCACGCATCTTATTCTGAAAGTACATAATTGCTGTGTTACTCTAGACGGATTTTAAGATGGATTATCTTAAAAAACTTGTCTCAGAAGTGTCTTGGGATATTGGAGAATTTGGTCTTACATGTTTTTGCTACTCTCAATTCTTCAAACAAATATAAATTTATTCAGTTCTCATTCCTTTTCTGTAGCCAGCATTCAGCATCTTTCTAGATTTCAGAATACTCATGTAAATTAAGCTTTCTTATGCTTGATCCAGCAAGAAAATAAACTCCATGGCAACAGTCGCTGATGTTGTAAACATCTGGTGTTTCATACAGAATACCATATGCTGGGAGAATCAAAGCTACCTAAACAAGCACAGACATCTCCCCCCACAGATAATTAATAACAATACTGGAGAATATAAATACTACATTTCCTTTTCCTTCTTTAATTCCTTCCTATAGATCACTGTTATGCCCAGTACAAATCAGTATTCAAAATGTCTTATAGTAAAATTGCTGTCTATACTAAAATGAAATATGGTTATAGTAACATATCAAGGTACACTGTTTTAAGTACATCTTTTCTAAAGTAACAGCCTATGCATGGAGTAGAGAGCAGGGCTTCAGTGCTTCACTAAAAAACACAGACCCATATAGCCCATATAGCTTCAGCATTGGGTAAAAAACCTACACTAACCAATATAAATTCAAATTCTTTCTGTTCTTAAGTCTTATTCCTCTGTTTAGACTTTGACAAAATATCGTAGTTCAGAAGACTAGGATGAGAACAATTCTTGTTCCCTGTACTTCTGTAATGATATCTGTGCTTTGACTCTTTCCATCATGGTTATGGGTTCCACCTCTGAGCCAAATTCATGAAACATCGTTATTTTAGAAGCAACAGTCAAGGATCAGAGGCTGCATGAAACAGCTGTCTATAAGCAGGAGCCCATATAGTGAAAAACTAAATAACATTAGCTGTCTACTTGTTTCCACTGCCAGAGAGAACAAGATGCACCCTTTATCATGAAGTCTACCTCCAGTCTTCAGCTGGAATCAACTAAAAGGTGATAGGATAAATGGCCATCAGGCACCTCCTACTTTTACTAAATAGACCTTCAGAATTTCTGTATTTATATATACCTCATTAAATTTCATTTACATTCATTTAAACATTTATTATATACTTCATCCATTTTAAATTATAACCTCTCAGAATACTGATGAAAGCTGAAGAAATTCTGGTAAATAAAAAAAAGTGCTATAATTTATATGAATTGTCAAATTTGCACTGAAATTGTGCCGCATTATAGCAAACAGCAAAACAAAATACAAAAAAAACCTTAAAAATAGTTAAGTATGAATACAGATTTATGTGTATTAGTTAAAAAAAATCCTAAATGTTATTGTTTACACCAGGATTCCGAATTGAAATAATACAGAAAAGTGGTACGTATCATATGTGACAGTTAAAACAGTTTAAACTTGCTTATTTAGCACTCACCAAAAGCAGATCAAAAAGGGTTGCAGATGGACTTATATGCAGATGATCAGAGATTCATAGATTCATAGAATCTAAATGAATCATTGGATTTGTATCTTATTTATTTTTCCCATCAATATCGTAGAGCTATTTACGCATATTTTTTCAAAGAACTTTGGAATACACAGAGGGAATGTGTGATGTAAGTGTATATTACTGCAAAGTGTTGTTGAAACTGATAGTCCTCTAACAAAATACACTTAAAAACTGGAATAAATCCTATCTGACAGAAAAAAAAAATGACCTTTCAATCTTTATATTAAACTTATAAGCACATATTAGAAGTCAATAATGACAATTTACCTGTGCAAATAAAAGCCTAGACAATTTATATCTATGAGATAGGACTGTTTGAGGATTAGCATTTTATTTTACTTTTTGCTTTGTATGTGTCATCCTCTGGCTGCATTTCCATAACATTCAGAAAGTAGGACTATGAAGCATCCCAGGTTGTAAGCTGGTTATTCAAACGCATTATGAAATAGTAGTTTTGTGGGTAGTATTTTCTGTACAGTGAATCCAAACGGAAAATATACTATTTAGTGATTTAACGTTAATGGTGAGGGTTTATTTTGCATGTAGAAGGGCCACAAGGTAAAATTTCTTTATTCAATATTTAATATTTTAAGTGACTTGAATCGGTTAAGTCTGGCAATCTCAAAAAGATGGAGGAAGGTGAAGTGTGAAAAATTGCCATCTTTCACAGCTTTAAAATGTTGGCTCTGTAGTCTGGCATAATTAAGTCAACAGTCTGCTGGTCTGCTTCCAGGCACTTTGACAACTGTTCTCTCACTGCCACCAGTAAATTAACAGGACTGTGCTTTTCCCAAGAGGCCCTGTGTGCGAAAGGAAAAATTTCTTATCCCTTGGTCTGTTGGTAGTGAGGTGGTGATGGGTGATAACGCTCAGTCAGGTCATTTGCTCTATTATAGTTGGACCATTCACACTATTATAGTTAGATGTGATAACACTTACACCCTTTTATCGTTGGAGTTTATTGTATCCCAACTGTTAGTATTCTTTCCAAGGTAATAGACAACAGCTGTGGAGGGATTTTCCCACCACAAAACAAGAAGGGAAGAGAGTCTTTTTAACCATTTGCAAGTTATTGAGAGTGTTAGAGCAATCTAATATTCAACATGGTATTATACAGTAGCATAAGATTTAATAAAATTCTTTATTTTAGTTTTGCTAAAGCTGGAGCTTTTTTGTCAGATTCAGGTTTAAGTTAATTCAAATACTACCAACTACCAGCCTCTATTTTTTTTTGAATTGAGAACTGAGAGTCATAGAAGTACTGTCATTTTTCATCACTTCATTGGAAAACTATAGGAGAGTTTAAATTTAGTTTGTTCGGAAATGCAACAAGAACCACAGAAGTCCATAGATCCTGACCTTTTCCTGCACGAGGGAAATAACCTTCTGTAACCAACATGACTGGAGACAAGATTATTACTTTGGTGTGTCCTTGGTTTTATTACACTGAAGTAAACAAATCCTTAGTAAAAAATCTAGCCAGAGAAATATGAAGCTCCTCTATGTAGAATAAATACTGCCAAAATTTGCAGAGTCCAGATTTTCCTGGAAGTGGTACTACTGGCCTGAATAAAAGCCTTTGCCCAAATACTCGTGGCAGAATCCACTGTAGAGTTTTCTAGCTGGAGCACACCAAATGCTGAAACTTGATAGGACTGTTTGGAGGATTTACAAAAATTGTGATCCATGCATGCCCTTCTCACTTAACAAATAAACAATTATGAGATGAGACCATTGACTATTTACTTTTTTTTTTTTTTTTTTTTTAAATTACAAGCTTTCATTTTGAAGGAAAAAGATGTACATTTGAACAGCTAACAGTGAACTAATTGGGACCTAATTATTTTTAATGCACTGACAAGCAGGTCAGTGTTAGGATAATGAGAGCAGTAGTGAAAGGCAAGGCAAAGAAACAAAAGAAAAGGAGATGTCTACAGATACATTTAAGTTGTATTTCCTAAATGAAACTGTTAGCTGGCAGTGAATATTTGCAATGTCAACTGTTATTTAGTGATTGTACTGGACTCAAAACAGCACTTGGAGCATCACTAATGACTAGCAAACCCCTAGCGAGACATTATCACTAATCCTATTTGAAGAAAATGTCTTTTGGAAAGGCAAGGAAGTCTAAAGAAAAAGACACAGAATTATATATATGCCACAAAAATAAAAAATTTCAACTGAAGCACATTGTTCATTATTTATATATTTGCTGGTTTGTTATTTGTTGCCTCCCACGAATAATAATTACCCCATTTTTTTAAACCAGAAAATCAAAATATTATATATTTATAAATGTATATTTTGACTTTATATACCCTATCTTTATAACAGTAGCTAAAATAAAACCAGTAAAAGAAAATTTCCTCCTCCCTGCAAAACGATACAGACACCTGAGAGGACTGGTGATCACAGAATCACAGGATGGTTAAGCTTGGAAGGAACCTCTAGAGATCATCTAGTCCAATCCACCTTGCTCAAGCAGGAACACCTAGAGCACATTGCACAGGATCACATCCAATGGCCTTCATGGCCACAAGGGCATATTGCTGGTTCATAGTTGTCTATAAGAACTCCCCAAACCCTCTGTGCGAAGCTACTTTCCATCACGTCAACCCATAATCTCTATTGGTGACTGGGGCTATTCCTCCCCAGATGCAGGACCCTACACTCGTCCGTGTTGAACTTCATGAGGTGCCTCTCTGTCCAACTTTCCAACCTGTCTCGGTCTCTCTGAATAAAAGCACAGCCCTCGGGAGTGTCGGCCACTCCTCCCAGTTTGATGTCATCTGCAAACTTGCTGAGGGTGCACTCTGTCCCCTCATCCAAGTCAGTGAGGAACAAATTGAACAGCACTGGGCCCACTACTGACCCCTGAGGGACATCACTGGCCACAGGCCTCCAACTAGACTTGGCACTATTTATCACAACCCTCTGTACTCTGCCATCCAGCCAATTCTCAATCCACCTTGCTGTCCACTCATCTAACCCACAGTTCTGGACCTTCCCCATGAGCATGTCTTCGAAGACAGTGTTGAAAGGCCCTGCTGAAGTCAAGGTAGACAACATCCACTGCTCTTTCCCCTCATCCATCCAGCCAATTATCCCATTGTAGAAGGTTATCACATTAAATAATTCCCCCTTGGTGAATCTGTACTGACTACTACTGATCTCCTTCACATACCTAAAGATGGTCTCCAGGATGAGCTGCACCATCACCTTTGCAGGGATGGAGGTGAGGTTGATGACCTATAGTTTCCTGGGTCCTCCCTCTTGCCCTTATTTGAAAGCTGAGTTTCTTTCAGTCCTCCAGCAGCTCCCCTGCTTTCCATGGCCTCCCAATGATGATGGAGAGTGACTAAGCAATAACACATGCCAATTCCCTCAGCATCGATGGGGTGCATCCCATAAGGACCCATAGATTTGTGGGTGTCTAGTTTGTCTAAATAACCTCTAATCCAATCTTCAACCAGGAGAAAGCTCTTTCTCTCCAAATTTTCTGGAGACAATGGAAGATTGAACAAAAAAGGGGTAGATAGTATGAATGTGTAACAATTCTAACCTTATTATTTCTATTTTTATTTTTATTAAGAACTTTTCTGCAATATCAATCTTTATTTTTCTTTCCTTTTACTTACTAATTCGAACTGAAATGTTTTGATCAAATTGTTAAGATTTTAATTACACCAAGAATAAGTTCTTTGATTTACATATTCTTTTTTTCATGACAAGCTAAGCACAATATTTCTTTTTAGATAGTACTGCTAAAAGAGGAAGTGTTGATCCCTTTTACAAAATACTCTAGTACTTAATACTCTTGTAATAGTATTAAACCATGCAGAAGACTCATGGTTATTTAAAACGCAAAGGACAAAATGCCTAAGTTTAAGGGAGGAAAGGTGACGAAGATCTTCTCCATTATTCCTTATTCCTTGTTCATTCACCATAGATTTCATCTCCCAGAATCGCAGTGGGACGTCACTGTCACACATTTCCCTCAAAACTACCCACAAGTTCTTAGGACGACTGTGATTGATTGATTATTTTTAGATTCAAACAAAACAAAACAAAACAAAGCAACCCATCCCTCAAAAAGAAAAGAAAAAAAAGAGAGTAGTCAGATGAAAAACTAAGGCTAAAAATATAGGTTACTTCACACTTCCATAAAACTTTGTCAGAATGTGTTAGAATAGTTTTCTGATGTAGCTTTATTCATTTTATAGAAAGAACTAAAAGGTTCTTATCTTTCTAAATTTACACATCTTATTATGACCATTGAATGGTCATAATATTATGGTCAATATTATGGTCATTGAAACATTCATTGGAGACTTCATGATTTTTTTTTCCTAGAGAAAAACAAACCTCTTGTGTTCTGTCTCTACGGACAGAGAGATAAGACAAACAAACCTTGTAATAACCAACAGTCCTACGTATCTAATCAAAATCAACCAGCACATCTTGGGTTTTGACTATCAGCTAATTGTAATGAGCTACTTATGAGTGATCTATAAATCAGAAATTGTTTGACAGCATTACTTAGTGTGTAATTAGGAAAACAATCTCAAAAATTCTAAGGGACTCATCAACAATTTGTGAACCAACAAGAAGTCCACTCTTTACTTTGATGCAATTTATTGCTCTAGTATGACTTCCAAGCTCTGTTTTTTCTAATTGTATGAGATCTGATTATGCATATGAAAGCTGAAATAACAGCTTAGGTTTAATTTTTTATATATATATACACACATATATATATGTATATATTTTTTCCCCTCTTTATCTCCTGAACTCCAGAATCCAAAGAAATTTTAAGAGAAGCCTTTTGGAGATCTTCTTTATGTTTTTTTTTTCCCCCTCACTGCTATTGAATATTTTTGCTTTTTCAAATCTCTTTAGCAAGATCATACATAATATAACTACAATTTTCAGTTATGGTGCATTTTTTTGTCATTCAGATGGCAGTTTTCATCAGTGACAAGTGACAATACTGAAAAAAACAGGATTACAATTAGAGCACCTATGTTTAAACTTGAAGCTATCATGATGTCAGCATGATATATACCGTATATTTTACATGCTTAGAGGTTTTAAACAGGGTAATCTATTCAATTTTATTATAGTTCACAGATTTATGAACCTGTATATTCCTAGAGTTTATAGACCAGTAGCTTAGGTTACCTTGCTCTGAATTTTCTATGTATATACATACACATACACACACACACACATACATACACACGCATCCACACATATATATATCCTTTCAAAGGAGAGAGAGATTCCCCAGCAGAATTAGTACTAAATCTGACATAAGCTTTCTTAAATTAAAATCATAATATAAAAATACGTATTTTATATCCTCCTCCTCCCCTTTTATATTTACTTACAAGTTATGGAACATTACCAAGGGATTTTGTGAAGCATTGTAAAATGGATGCGCTCTGAATTATTTCTATTCTCCAAAGATAAGAAAGGGTCCCTGCTAGATAAAAATAAAACAACACAGACTCTTCTGTCATATAATAAATTGATTGTATTTAACCACATTTAATTTGCATAGTTAAAATGTTTTTTGCTTATTATAGTAAGACACAACAAGAGACTGTGCAACATACTTCAATTATATCATGTATGTGTAATTAAATCATCACCAATCATTTAAATTCAGGTTATTTGCCTTCAGAAGTATTATTTATTCTAATCTTTCTTTCCATCTGTCTACCTGATATTATCTGCACAAGCTCATGTGAGTTTTATGTGTTATTTTCTAAGTTGCTTTCCAAACACATTTTTTTTTTTTTAGATTATGATTCTTTTTGTGGGTAGTATCTTTTCAAATTATCAGGACAGCAGAACAATAAATGACAGAGCATGTGGATGTGTTGAAGATTATTAGATGTGACTGGCAGTTCTATAGTTTCAATGCTCATTGAACTAAAAGCTGAAGGAATAGCAAAAAAGTTATTAATAAAGGTACAATGCCATTGTGGGTATAGTTCAGGTACTACTCATGGTATATCAATATATAATGATATGGATTCCAAAGTCCAAAGCTTAATTACAAAAGAATGTTGTGTGGTATGTAGAAATTCAAGAAGACTACACCCCTCAAATATGTCTCTTTTGATCATAACTTATACAGTTATTTCACTTTGTTCATTGGAACTTACATTCAATCTACTATAACCTTTGTGAACTAAGAGGATATATTACCAAAACAGTAGAAGCATGATTTTAATGCGATTGTAAAACTGCATGAGAGTTCTAATGCTGTATAGAATGCTTTTTATTGACAATCCAATATATCAACTGTTCTCTTCATCTTTATTCCAGGGCTTCCATTTCAATTAGAGTGTGCCAGACTGGAAGGTGGTCTTGGAAGTGCTGTAAGAGCATGATGAAAAAATGTGATGTAATTTTGTTGAAATGTGAATGAAAATGTGATGTAAGTTTTGAGCAGGGAGAAGGCTGTCTTCTCTAAAGGTCAAATATTCAAAATCAAGTTTGGTGGCTGTTGAAACTGAGAACATTGCTGTGAACCAAGGCTGTAAGTATTATGTTGCCACACAACTCCTGCCAATGTCCTCTGCTGAGGCCAAGGTATTTCTCCCTCTGCATAATGGAGGATGTGGGGAAGCTTTTCTAATGGTACCAAGAAAAACAGGATTGCTGTTAGATTTCTCCTAAGGAAAATTCTCCCTGGAAGACTCACAAAGGAGGCATTTGCAAAGAGTCCATGGCTAAAGAGGGAGTTTACGTGTCCTAGCAGCTAAGAAACAGCATATCACAGAGTTGATTGCTTTCTAATCTGCATATAGAAATCTTACCCATGCCTAGATTTAATAATTTATTTAAATCATAGAATCATAGAATGCCTAAGATTGGAAGGGACCTGTAGAGGTCATCTAGTCCAACCCCCCTGCACACGCAGGGCCTGTACGTAGCAGGTTAAATAATTAAAGAGCAGATTTCAAACTGCACACATCAGATTTTGACACAAAGACTGGAAAATAATGTCATTATGTTAAGAGAATATGAATCCTAGTTTCCTTGATTTTTCATTAACAGTCCACTTAAAATAAAATAGCAGATATGTCTCCATTCGGGAACTATTTTTCTGTGTTGGCCAGAATGAGCAGCTCATAAATAGAACTGTACATCACCATGAACCAGCTATAACTTAAGCTGGCTGTGAGTTATTTCTTAATATTCCAGTGCCTGCAGGAGAATTAAGAACCTCTGACAAGTTTCTGCTTTGAGAACTTAAATACTATTTTTATTTTCTCACAGAATGCTACTAGGCCCTGGCAGAGACTCTTACTCAAATCCTTGACCTCTTTGGAGAGTTAACTTGTGAGATAAATTCCAGTGAAGCAACCATATCTTTCTTCCTGCCAGCACTGACAAGTCACCTCATCTCTGAAACCCAGACTAAGGTCAAAAGAAAGGAAAATATAAACTGTATGTGTAAGCAGTTCAGGTCTAATTCCCTGCCACTATATTATCAACCATGCTGCATTTCTGAGGATTATGCTATAGGTCAATTTTGGTCACATCTTGAGTTCTCCCGTGCACTCAAATCACCTGCACACTAGTCAGATTGCCAAAGAACTTTAAGCAAAAGAAAATAACAATATAGCAACCATCTAAAGTCCAGTACATCCACTCTTGATCTATAACCTCTGATCTTAATTTGTTGACCTGTGATAATGATCTAGCTTTCCCTTGCACAGATTATTCCAGTAGTAGCAAAGTGAAAAATGGGTCCTGCATGGTCCTGAAGAAATGAATGCAAATAGAGTAGACTGTTCATAACAGAAATCACCAAAATCCAGCTTATTCTTCGTTCTGGACATTTCAGAACATAAAAAAAGAAGTCAATGTTAATATAACATCTGAATCCTCTGATTAGAAAAGAATTGGCTGGACAAAATATTTTGAATTATTTTTTTCAAACTAAGATTTTCTCTGGAATATTGAGATTTTTGTCAGAATTTTTAGCCAAATCGTTTTCATGTTCATTACCGAATATCTGAAAGAAACAGAGTGGTTTCACGAAAATCAGCAGCAATATCAGATTTATATTAAAAAGCTGTTCTTATGAAGAGAAACCAAGTAGGCAAACGCAATATTAAGATAATTCAAAGGATTAAAAAACAAGGCATGAAAATTCTCTGAGTGCTGACTGGACAGAAGAAATTCCCAAAGGTCACTTCTCTATTCTTTAAGCTATAAACTCCCTTATATCTATTAGTTTGCCTTTAACATCAATTAAGCTGTTTGCAAGAACTGTGATTTTGGCCCAGGAATTTTAAAGGCAGAGCATAATCTTTGAAATTCATAATGGTATCATACAAACACTGGCACATAGCTAATATATTTTGGACTGAAAGAGAAATTTCAATAAGTATTTCAGAAGCAGGATAATAATATGATAGCCTCCTGTTAAAAATCCTAACCATCATACATTTAAACCACATGATATTAATTTACTCTGTTAAACATATTATAAAAATCTATAACTTAAAATACCCTTGAAAAAAAATAAGCTGTAAGAAGAAGGAAAAAAAAAATGAAAAAAGCATAAATTTATTCCTCTGTTACTCTACATAATATGTTTTTTTACTAGATAAAGTAGATGGATGTATTAATCACTCACATTTCATCCACCTCCTCGATCTTAAACCTAATCATTTACTCTTGCTTCAGTTGTTTGAAATGAAATTGTTTCTTTACTCTCCTTTTCTGTGGCTGTTTTTTCTTAATTACTTCATCCTCAATCCATTTGATGCAATATCTTTCTTAAAATTATTCCCAAACTAACAGTAATAAATGGTCTTAGAGATCAACTCCCATCTGCCAAAGATATGCTTGGATATAGCATATTGTATGCCTGAATTGACATATACAGTTTATTAGCGGTTTGAGACAGCAGCTATTGTTTTTCATTTCTTATATAATGACCTTTAATTTTCCATCTGATTTCTGAAGACCTGTTTCACTCTCCCAGTCATCACTATGCTGCACTTTAAATTCCAAGTCCTTTTGGTGCCCAGAAATGTGACTCCTTTCAAAGACAATCTGTTCCTACTCCTATCCCATTCCTAAAACTTCAGACCTGGGTGTATGGAGGAAGAAAAATGATGTAACTAAGTTTCACGCTTCCCAAATCAAATAAGTTCCTTTTAGTAGAAACTCTATAATAACCCCTTCCTCCCTTCCTTAGGATTTCCTAGAATACATAAACTGTTCCATAATAACTAAACATGTTCCATATGGTCTGGAACTATGGCCAATTAAAACATCCTCATGACAAATCCACTAAGAGCTGTGCTTGTAATAGGAATGTTGATGGACCCCTCAAATGATATGTGGACTAAATCCGTGTTTGAATACAGATGTTTCTGAGAATGAGCAAACATTGTCATCAGAAAATAGATAACTGTTGTCCTTAACACTTTTTTTTTTTTTTTTAATGAAACAGACCTTGTAATGTATTTTTAAGTAGATTTCCAGTCCTTTCATAACTGAACACTAACTGATAACCATTAAAGGAAGTAATTGACTTTACTAGGGTCTAGATCAGGCTTTGAAGTCTCTCATCCCTCATGTTTGTGAGAACAGAAGGTTAAAAATAAACCATTAAATATATTTTCCTATTTAAATATAATACTAATCTTTAAAAAAGTGGTAGTTGTTGTGGTCAGGGGAGAGAGAACGAGAAGCACTTAGCTTAAATTCCAAGCTAGTAAGCATATTTTTGAAGGTTAAAATGTACATTCTTTGGCTGAGAGTGTCTTAAGATTTGGGCTACTTTCTGTCACATTTTGGCTAGAATCTGGCAAAAGACAGCCAAGATTTTTCATATGGGATATTATAATTAGATGCTAATTACATTCCACTAATTACATTTGAGTAGGCACCCAAGGATGATTCATGTTTAATGATTCTGCTGGTATCCACCTCATGACACATTTTTCCAGATTCTCTGAAACCATTGTCATTGTCACTAATATGCATAGCTGCATTGAACATAAGACTTTATAACTAATGATTAAACTAGAATATTTTTTAAAAGTTGGCAAAAACTGTCACAAATTCTCATTGTTCTTTAAAAATTGGTGTGTGTGATCTCTAATAATAGCACAATTGCTGGGAGCAAAACTAGTCCATTCCCATGTCAACTTTAAAAATTAATAACTAATAATAGAATACAATACAAAACTTAAAACTCAGCTGGAAAACTAAACTGTGAAAATTCTCAGAAAATTAAAGGATGCATTTTCATATATTATTTTTCAACATTTTATAATGTATTTGTTGATTACTAGCATCTCCATATCAACATATCACATTAGCAAGAACTATATTGTTCTTTTAGCCTGTATTGAGATGAAATCTCATTGCCTTCAGTTAGACTTAGTAAGGAGAAAGGATTCATAACACATGTATTGCAGACTGGAGGGCACCTGGGAGACTTTTCTTCAGGCCTCCTGAGATACCCAGGGATGCTCAGGCAGTCACCAGCCATCTATATAGCCAGGCATCCAGCCCAAGCCTGGCCCTACAGCTGCCACATGCTGGGACCTCCCACTAGTGAACACAGGGACTTGAGAGGTGTTTCTCACCAGCATGGGAGTCCTATTCAGAGAAGGCATTGAACAGTTCTACCCTACAAAAAGTTGCAGGTAAGTGAAGTTAATGCTAATTGTTCCATGGCTATTCCTTGGTCAATGTTAGAATTTAAAGCATATCTGTTTTCAGCCACTTCCTGCTAGCAAAACCAACACACTCCTTGTTTTGCTTTCAAACCCACCCCAAGGGTGTGCCAAGCCACCTCATACCTTTCAGAGAGAATTTAGATATGTGACTGCTGTTGATAGAACCAATTCCTTATAGGATCGAAGAGCTATGAAGTACAAGAGTTTATCATTTATTTTCTGAATCTGCACCTGATTCCTAAAGAACACTTCATGAGACGTGCTCTGTCATCTATAGCATTTCCCCAGTTATAAGGCAGAGTATATCACACGCTGTTCTTCTTGTTCATACAGGTAATGAAAAGTAGACTTTTACTGACTGCTAAATTCATATCTCTGAACAGAGAGAGACATAAACATGACTGCTAAATGCATTCTTGGATACTAAATTTTTCACTTAAAAAAACAAAACCAATACAAAACAACAACAATAACAAAGAGATAGATAATATTATAAATGCTTATAGGATAACTGAAGATACAAAGGAAGGAAATATAAAATAAAATGAAATGAAATGAAATGAAATGAAATGAAATGAAATAAAATAAAATAAAATAAAATAAAATAAAATAAAATAA
>JAWLRI010000971.1:1337585-1354719 GCA_034781795.1 Crypturellus tataupa
AATGAAATGAAATGAAATAAAATAAAATAAAATAAAATAAAATAAAATAAAATAAAATAAAATAAAATAAAATAAAAGTAGTATTTAACTTTACTATGCAACAAATATGATTAATCATGTTGGTTCAGAATATAAGTCAAGTCTTGATGAAAATCATAATCAGGAAAAAATGTAGATAAACTGAGGATATTGTTATAATTTGCTCAGCTTTTTTAAAGTTTGAAAGCTTTAGCAGCATAAAAAGGTCAAATTAAGATGCTGTGAAATATATAGCATCTGTTCAAAACCTTTAAAGGGGAAAGAGAAAATTATTGCTAAAAAGAGAGAACCGAGTGGGAGATACTTATACCGGTAATTCCATTGTCACTGATAAAGTTCTACTGCTGTAGGGACAAAAGAGGCTATAATAAGAGATCAGAAGGGGGTAGTTTGTTATTTCAGATTTCACCAGCCTCCAAGAGGTATTGATGACTGCAAGACAAGGAGGACATTTTGGCATTGATTCCAACAGGATTTAAATATCACTTACAATACATGACAATATATGGTCCTTGGTTTGATGTATGATCCTTTACTTCTATAAAATGCTGTGTTCAATTCTGAATTAGCAGCACACCATACATTTCTTTGTTCTGTCTAGAATGTTACTTTAAAAAGATGAAGATATATATGTAAAATTCAAGTATAGCAGTTTTTTATTAAAATTCAGTATTATATAAATAATATATTTTCTGTTGTTTGTTGTTGTTGTTTGTTTCTTTTTCCTTTCTCTCTTCTCCCTACCTCCTGCTTTCAGGTGGACAAAACTTTTAAATTCATTCTAACAGTTCTGAGTTCCCCTTAAGGTTTTTAATGACTAAAAATTGTTACAGTATTCTGGCTATGTTTGATTCAGATTAATAGCCTGGAGTCTCTGGGAAGAAGACCAAAAATATAAATTCTAATCAATTAACATTTATTACAGACAGCTTGAGGCTGCATAAATTTCCACTACATATTAGACAACTTAATATTTTTTTTCATCTTTCTTTACTGCTTTAGAATAATCTTACTAAAACCAACATCAAATACTGAATTTATTTAAAGGTATAGAACTAATTTTACTTTAATATGAATATTGCGTTAATTACTAAAGAAACAATAGTGTATAAGATAAGGTAAAGAAAAAAATATTTATGTTGATCTGGGCAGCTCTCATCAGATCTTGCAAACTTCTAAAAGAGGAATAGACCTAAGTATGAGTCCATCCAGTATATACCCAACCACAGATGAGAACAATGTTTTTTTTTTCTCATGTTCACCTTCAGTTAATTATCTATTGACCAAAATACTGCATTTGTTTGGCTGACATTTTGTGTACAAATATACTTCTGGTCTAATGAATGAAATTGTTAATCAACTGTGACTTTAATTGTCCAATCAGTCACTTATAAATATTAAAACCAAATTTTATAGGAAACTTGATACTGCACTGTTTACTAAAATAAGATCGGGTTAATTTCATAAGGATTGTCTCAGAAAGCCTAAATCAGGGGAATTCATTTGACCTCAACATTTATTTAACTCTCACAGCTTGGATTTCATTGACTCATTGTTTTCAGATATGATATCACACAAATAAAAAAGGGAAAGGGGAAAAGTCTAATGTTTATGGCATGAGACCTACTAGCTCAGCAAAAATAAAGTATAAAATGTCTTTTAAGTGTTAGAAAACAAGAATAAAACCCAGCCTTGGAATAGACACTTGACTCCATTAGTTATAATTCAGTAGGTAATTTGTTTACATACTTTAAGGTATCTGCAAAGTTTATGCTTAAGTGTTAGGTTTAATTGGCTTTTATACATACAGTAGTCTTTAAAGTTATTTCCCCCTCAAAAAGATGTTAAATAATTTAAGCAAAGAATCATAGAACCATAAAGATTGGAAGGAACCCTTAAAGATCATCTAGTCCAATGCCCATGCACACACAGGGTCACCTAGAATGTGTTACACAGGATTGCGTCCAAGTGTTTTGAAGATCTCCAGAGAAGGAAGCTCTACAACTTCTTCTAGCAGTGTGTTCCAGTGCTCTGTCACGCTCACTGTGAATAAATTTTTCCTTAAGTTCATGTGGAACTTTTGATGTTTCAGGACTGGGCCAAGGACTGACCTCTAGGAGACACCACTAACTACAGGCCTCCAAGTAGACTCTGCACCGCTGATCACAATCCTCTGAGCTCTGCCATCCAGGCAGTTCTCAATCCACCTCATCGTCCACTCATCTAACCCACACTTCCAGAGCTTGCCCAAGAGGGCAAGCTGTGAGGGACAATGTCAAAAGCCTTGGTGAAGTAAAGATAGATGACATCCACCCCACCCCATCTATCTCCCCTCATCTACCCAGCTACTTATGCCATCACAGAAAGCTATCAGGTTGTTTTCCCCTTGGTGAATCCATGTTGACTACTCCTGAGCACCTTCCTGTCCTCCACATGCTTGGAGACAACAGCCAGGATAGTCTGTTCCATCACTTTTCCAGGGATGGCTGACTGGACCTGGGTCCTCCTTGCCATTTTTGAAGACTGATGTGACACTGGTTTTCTTCCAGTCCTCAGGCATCTCCCCCATTCTCCAGGACCTTTCAAAGTTCATGGAAAGTCGTTTAGCATGAGTTCATTACAAGCTGCTTCTTTCCTCATTGCAGAGTTTCTTTTTTATTCTTTTTTTTTCAAAGGAGTGAGGAAACTGAATGAAATTCCATGCTCGATCCATCGACTTCAGTAGAGATATGATTTATACAAATAGGGAACATAGACCTTTTTGATATATTTTGTCATAGAAAAGTCTGGTTTTGGCACTAAAAATGTTTTGCAATCACCAGTTACTAAATCTTTATCAGTTTTTAAAAGATACTCTAAACATAGCACTTGCAGCTGACACCCAAATAATTCAAAGCAAACTACACTAGAAATTCCCAACACTCTAGTTTTCATACAAGGAACAGGCTATTAGAATAATCATTTTGAGATGGATCTTTAACGATAGAGATCAATAATAAAATGTGTGTTTGTTTGTTTGTTTGTTTGTGTATGTTTGTTAATCAAAGAAAAGAAATTCAGTCTCCTTTTTTTTTCTTCTCACTCAAACATATTTTATTTTGTCATAGAATAAGCTTTTATTGCTGTTTCTACCTTTTTCTACTGGGATGGAGGAAGAAGAAATATTAAAAAATTGTAATTGTAAGAAATATTTTTGTTAATACAACACAATTTAAAAAGAAAATTGCTATAAATATTTTCAAAGAGGTGAGGGAGGTTCAGACAGCTCCTCTCAGGCTTTGAGATTCAAAGTCCCTGAGGATTAGGTGTCTGAAGATAAGTTTACTATGTAGGCCATACCGGGTTCAGGGAATGGCCTTAAGTACCCCTCTCATCAGCTCCTCAGAGTGTGAAACCTCTGCAGTGCTCCCTTGTGTAGGTCCAAAAGGGTCCATGTGGTCAGGGATATCTTGAATCAGTTCTCAGTATTGTTTAAATAGGAGAAAAGTCACACAGATACTGGAAGTGATTGTCTCAAAGTAAATAAAGCTAACTTTTTCTTCACTGGCTGTAGAGATAGACAATTGAGGAACAAAACTAGTTTAATTCTCAAAAGATTTTCCAGATTCTTATTTTGCTGTCTAATTGTCCTGTTACTGGCCCAACACAGCTTAAAATAAATGCTAATTCAGCTAACAAGCTCCATAAGAGTTGATCTACACTTAACCTTTTCAAATTAGATAGATAGCTTTTTTTCCAGATATCAAAGCAGAATCACTGAGTAATGTTATAAAACTAGGTAGTCCTGATAACTTTTAAGGTGTCTGATCTACTGTTTGAATACTTAAAAGTTTTTTGGGAGAAGTATGACAAACTTCCACTTATCCCAGCATGATTATTTGGTATCTACTTCTTTATCCCAAAATTTGAATTGACTGGAAGTTTTGTAGAAAACTTGAAGAATAACTGCTCATAAAACAGCATTAAAAAAGCAGTGCAAACAACAGAAAAAATAGAATATGGTAATGACAGGTGTTTGTACTGTTTTATTTCCTAAGATTGTGAACTATTCATCTTTCAAGTTTGCTTTTGATTAAAGGTTCTCAGGTGTGTAAGCACTTAGATGGTATTTTTACCATCAACTATGTGAGACAGACTTGTAATGCCTTTGGATAGCTAGTATTTATTCTGTAGACATATAATCCTTGCTTGAGACACTTGCTTTGAGCTAAACAATATCCATCTCTAAATTTCAGCTTGTGTTCTTTTATATGGTTCTGGTATATTTTTCAAGATGGTCCACAGTGCTGTTTATGTTGACTGAGAGAACGTGAGTGATTTCATGGATCAAAGAGGACAAGCATAAAGACAGAAGTTAAAAGCGAGCTTCTAATTCATCTTTCAGAATGACTTTATTCATAAAACATACACAAAGATAATATCCTTTTCCCTGAAAAAAACAATGCCACTTCATTGTGCATAGTTAACTAACCACTGTTATTTAACTAGTGACTGAAATCAATAGAAGTTTTGTCATTGACTTTCAGCACAGACAGATTTATTCTGTATTTCTTTTCATGGTTTATAACTATTGTTGTGATTTTAGGTTCTTTTTAAGGTAAGTTTGGGATATCAGTCATATAAGGTTATTATATCCCCAAATGACTTTTTATTTTTGTTCTTTTTCTAATTCAGGAGCCACTGAGATGAGATATACCATAAATTACTGGAAAAAGAGTCAGGGCTATCTGCTGACGTGGTGAAAGTTGGATTAACTTTGAAGGAGAGAAACTAGTTGCGGAGTCTCAGAGTCTAAGACTGTTCAAGAATAAAATCTCTCTTGAGAGAGGGAAGGAAATGATACTTGCGGGTTGGGGACTGAATGGTGCTGAACCAATCTCTTTTCCTTGTAAAAAGCTAATGAGTGCAAAATATTTCATTTACAATATGGACAATGCAAGTCAACTGCTCAATATCCATATATCAATATCTATCTATCTATCTATATAACAATATATCAATATATGTCCCTTTGGTAAACAAAACCAGAAGTATGGAGCAAGACAAAGGGATGATCCTTGATTGGAAAGTTGTCTACAGCAAGCCAGCTGAAAACCCGCAGAGGAGACCATTTGGATAAAATCTTATAAGTAGTTTGAGTGAAGTTTTTATTTTAGTACCTCACGTATGTCCCTTATAACTATTCGTATGTGTGTGTTTTGAATATTTAAATTAAAAAAAAAAATGCATTTTACCCGTTTGTATCTGACGGGAACACTATCTGTAATAAATCTGTAATAAAAGGGATTTGATCCATAATAATAAGCACACTGGGACTCCTTAAAAAGTAATCTATTTCCCAGAACAAAACTCAAGTATTTTTAAAGCAGACAAAGCATGTCTGGGAGTTGATTTTGGAGAGAAAGTAGGTTCCTTAAGGTCAGTAGTAACTAAGGTCTCTGGATCTTGAAGTGTGGTGGGGAACATGTCTGAACCTCAGGTGATCTAGAGGGTATCTGTGAGAATTTTACTTGTTATTTCTGTCAATATCCAGAAAGGTATGACAGGTCTCCAAAAAGCTAGACAGAATATTGCCTCACCCAAGATGCTTTCAAAATACCCTAGAGGTGATGAAATGAGAAGGAAACAGGAAAGTTGTGTGGGAGGTATCGGAGGAAAAATGGCAGTAACATCAGTAAGATTATGCTGCATGACGTAGTAAAGAAGAAGGTGTTTTTTATGACTAAGTGTGTGTGTGACTTACATGTTTTATAACTCTTAACTACTCAATAAATTACCATATGCTCTATTTATTCAAAAAGGAAGCATAATAAAAAATTGTTGGAGGACCAAAACCAAGCAATCACAATTACATAAAAAGCACATTCAGAGTTTTGACTATAGTCTAGCCAGAAAATGTCAGGACATAAAAATATTTGGGAATATTGATATAGTTAAAATATTAAAACATTTGATTTTTTTAAGCAGTCCTAAATTAGGTGAAGGTGCAATTAAGGTTATATGTGTGCTTGTGGGCTAGAAAGATCCAGGCACACATTTTTAACTTGGATTTGACCTCATTGAAATTTTATCTTTTTCTAATTATTATACTGACACTGGCTAGTGTTGAAATTAAAGTCCTGTCAGCCTTGCCATTATAAATGCAGATATTTAGGAGTTTATAACTCAGCTGCAAAAATTTCCTTCAGGCTCAAAGTTGGCAGTGAAGACTATAAAGCAGAACTGATTTTTCTTCCCTCTCAAAACATTAAAGAATCTGTTTGGGCTAAATCTGAGGATGCTGGAGTGAGCAAAATACTGACATTAAGTACTTTTTGATCCCTTTTATGCTGCCTTAAAAGTACTTTTTATCACTTTGTTTTATTTACTATTTTATTTTATTTTATTTTATTTTATTTTATTTTATTTTATTTTATTTTATTTTATTTTTATATTTTACTTAAGTTTAATGCTCATGAAAAGTGTCAAACTGACATACCTGAAGGCTGAAATCTTCTGTTTACTTGCAGAGCAATTCTTTTAGAGGCAATGTCAACTTGAATATTTCAACAAATGTATTTTCATCTACTAATAGATTCATGATCACAATTTTTTAGTAATGTATAGAAGCAAGCTTAGAGCAGATTATCTGTGGATAATAATAATAATATGTAGATATTAACAAAGTAAAATGGTCTCCATCTTGAAATATTTAGATGACTGGAATATTGAACTAAAATGTTTTGACTAGTCTCCTATGTTAGGCACCACATCATATTATCCTTTCCACAACTATACTGATTCTTATCTTAAAAGTTATTTTTTTCTGTGCCTGCTAAGTTTGGAAGATCCTTCTGAAAGGCTGTCATTTCCAGCTATTCATGCTCATAGTTCATGATCATTCTTTTATGTAAAAAATCTCTCTTTCTGAAGTTTGAACTCTTGCTACATTTGTTAAGAATGATCATATAGTGTTTCAGACTGAAGTTTGGGTAAGCTAATCATGCCAAGATCTATGTTCTTCTGTGGTTTGTCTATAGTGTTTACAAAAATAACTTTTCCCTCATATTTACAGCAATTCATATCTTTGAGTTCATAGGGATCTTTTAAAATAATCTTACATTATAGTCACTTAGTTTGCAAGAGAAAAGAAATTGCACAAGTCTTGATATTGTTATATCAATTGTTATATATATGTTGTACTGTTATATAGAGAAAGATTCACTCTAAGTAAGTTCTAGTTTTTGGCAAACAGCAATGCAACAGTGCAAAAGTATAAAGCCAGAGAAGCCCTACCTAACGAGTAATTCTCAGTATTTGTAAAGATGGAATCATTGATTGCTGTACCTTAAAACATTCAAACAAACATGAGACTGAAATGGTGTTCTACAAAGCGGCACAGAAAGAGACCCGCCTTCGTGTTTTCCCTTCACTTCTGGGAACTGATTTTGCTTTCTGGAATATAGGCAAGTATTTTGTTCACAGTGAAAAAGCAGACTAGCTCCCAACTTACGTACTTAAGTCATTTGTTTCTAATACAGAAATGCACTTTGCAAATCACATTAAAACTCAATATGATCTGAATCCAAAAAATAAGTTAATCTAAAGTTGATGAGGTTTTTTTTTGTCTGTTTTGCGGGGGTGGGCTGGCGGTCACAGGGGTCTTTCAAAATGATTCAAGAATGTTGAGCTATTTAATACTTCCAGGACTCCTTCAGTACAGGACATTTGCAGGAAACTTCAAGTGTTCAAATATCAATATCTGGCATATTCCTGAGATATCCTTGAATTTTGATCAGGAATGAAGTGTAGCAGAAAAAAAAAAATAAGTTTTCTAGCCTACAGTAATAGTGGCCTCGTAATCTTATAGTTTGTATTTTATGATAACTCTTTACATAAGGGGATATGCAGCTATAATTCGAGTATTATAATAGGGAATTTAATTAAGTTAGATATGAAGTGGGTGTTCATCACAAAGAAGTTTCTTGCTTTATGGAAGACAAATTTATACATGCTCTTGGCAACTTAAGCATCAGCAAATGTTGCTTAAAGAAAGTATAATTCAAACTATATAAGAGGACAATTTGTAGACAATAGCTGAGAATTTCCTCTGGCTCATTTCAGAAAAATAGGAAAACCAGCAGGACCAGGAAACTGGTCCATTGGTCTCTAAAGACAAAAAGATGATTTAGAGGTAAATTCTATATGAAATGCTACAGCTTTTTTTTTTTTTTTTTTTTAACCTTATATTAACATACATATATATATATATATATACACACACACTTGTGTGATTGTATGTAAAGGAAAATAATTACATGAAATAATAAGAGATTAATAATTATGTCCTTCTGAAAAGGAGGCTACAAAATATCTGATCCATCCAAATCTCTTGAGTTAAATTTTCCTACTTAAAAGCTACTTATGTAGCTGCATACCAGCTGCACGCCCAGTGGGAATTCTCAGTATTAGAACAACACTGGGTTATAGTAGAGTCTACAAGTTGTATCAGCCTGTGACTATCAGGCAATAAATTTATTCCCTTTCCTACAGAGTAGCAACCAATTAAGTGCAAATACTTAATAAAACTCTGGAATCAATCAAGATGGTCCCAAAATAATCTTGGAAAAGATCAATCTGAACAGAAAGAGATTTATTGTTCCTAAATTTTCTTCTCATCTTAATCACTCTGAGAACTAATTATCTGGATGCGTTAGCAAAAGCATTTTCTATTTTTTGTTTGTTTGTTTGTTTTCTGTTTTTCCAAAAGTTCACAGTTCTTATCCCCATTCACAATTGTCAAAATTACAAATATTTGCTTGGCCAAAAATCTCCTGCAAATTGAAATTTCTACTTTTATTTTCACTTTGCTTACTGTATTACTTTGTCTCAATGCCTAATCTAATTTTATATGCTTAAAAATTGAATTTATCGTGACATAGCAAGAAAGAGTGATGCAAATAATAATAATAATAAAAATGAACAAACAAAAATCTAAAAGAGGTACTTTCTGTCACCACACTACATATGTAATTAATTTATAACATGCTTTCATAGTTCTAACTTGATATTTGTTTCATTTTTACTTATATCTGAATAGTAACAATGAGCTGGATTTGTGCCCCATTATAGATTTTAACTTGGAAAAAAAACATCAGAACTAGGCTCTCAAAACATGTGTAGCCATCATATATTCTGACTTACTGTATAATAAGTGAAACCACTTAAGGAATATGCTTTTGTTCATAATGATTTCATTCTGATAGTCTAATCAAATTTGGACCACACATTAATTTTGGAAGTGCTTGCTGAGATGACTCTAAATGTCACAAATAACTCTTTCCCTTTTTTTTTTTTTTTTTTTCAGAGAAGGTCTATTCAGAAATACTTCGCTTAAGAAAATTTTACAGAAAGATTCTTTCCTTCTAATAACCGTTTTCCATAAGCTCCATCTTCTTCAGGGAGGACTATCAAACAAGTTCTTCTGTATACTCCTTAAAACGACCAAGAAAAACATCCACGCTCTTACAGTGGCCTAGTATTCAAAGCATTGTACAGTCCTTGCGTCAGCAGTGTAAATATTAAAAATCTTAATTAAAAGTCTGATTTAAAACGTTCCCAGACTGTACCAGTAGCTATGGCGCCATGCCACGAGGAAGGTTTGCAGGTGGTTCCTCTTGCCCTGCTGCCCCTGGAATGTCAAGCCCCAGCACATCTCATGGGTCCTGCTGTGCAGGGCTGTGGTCCCACGAGGGCTGTGCACAGCTCTGCTCTCCCTAAAACAGTTTTTTCCTGCACTTTGCAACTCACTCTGCTACCAAAGACCTCCCCAGACCTCATCAGCGAAAGCAGGAATAAAACACAAAGGAAAGGGAAAAGTCAGCCTTGAATTCCAGCTGTCTCCTCTCTTTTCTCCTTCTATGTTACAGACTACCCTGTCATCTGCCTTGCGTTTCCCTACCAGGCTGAAAAGTGAAGATAACCAAGCCTGTTTACCAGACCTTTCAGGCTTTATTTATTTATTTATTTATTTTCCCCCTCTTTTCACCTGTCAGTGAGCAAGCTGTAGATGCAGCCACAGATGTTGATGATCAAGACCTTCCTTTCCCGCTTAGGACACAGCACTTGGTGTACACCAGGTGGGTACTGCTCTAGACTGCCTTTTTTTTTTTTTTTTGCTCCTCCTTCCCCCCACCCAGTCCTTTTTTTTTCTTAGCCTACTGAGAAAGCTGGTCTGACTTTAAACATATAATGTAATTACTTTATCTCTTTTACTCTGATTTTTTTTCCCCAGAACTATTGCTTCTGCAAATAAACAGCAATTACAGGAAATTATCCTGGAAGTATTCAAGTTAGAGAAAGTGCAACTTCTCCCCTGTTATACCTTTTAAAGAGCAGTCAAGTGAAACAATGCTCAGTAAATCTGTGTTTTTTTTTTTTTTTTTTTTTGTTATTTGGTTGATTGTTTTTTGCCTGAAAAGTTTCCTGGGACTCATAAATCAATTTGTTCTTACAATATAAGTTAATTGTGTTTTTCTTTTTGTATAAAAAGTTGTGTGTGTATGTAGCAAAACATCTACATACATGTTTATTTTCAATTATTCTAATGTTTTTCATAGTACTAGCCTTTTTTTTTTGAAGGGAGGGAGTATTCTTTTTTATTGTTTGCACTGAAAAAAAATACTATCCATGTAAAGATTCCATTATAGTCAGAATATAAGTTTTGTATCTAAAGCATTAGCTGAATCAGATACAACTTTAAAGGAATTAAAAAGTAGACTTAATAGTTTCTCTTTGATTATTGTAATTGTAGTATTTATTTACTCAATTTTGGCAATGTTCCTCTTCAGCATCTGGTTGCCCCTTCCACCCCTAGAATTCAAGTTACAGCTCTCTTGGTGTCGTTATTATTTTACTATTTCTTTATTTTTTAATTCTCACAGTTGCCTGAGTCATCCGAGAAAAAAAAAAAAAGAAAATAAAAGGCAAAATAAAAGCGCCTCTCTTTATCAAATGTTTGTCCCGAGTGTGAGCTCTGAGCTTTAACCTGGTGAACTCATGGAACTGCTGCTGTTTTGCCCAAAGTAGGACACATCCTGCAACAGTTCTCAACTGGGAGGCAACAGGCTCAGGCAGGGTCACATATGCAGTGTGAACCTAACATGGGTGAATACCGTCTGAACCCACATACTTGAAAAATAAGTGCTTTATTTATTCTATGAAGCAGAGAAAAACAGAACAAAACAAAACAAGACAAACAAACAAATCTGGAGTCCAGCTGTTTAAGTGGCTAACTTGTAAAGGTCCTTTGTAGGATATGTCTTTTTTTCTTCTTCTAAGGTGTCTCAGCAGAAAAATAGGCATGGCAAAATCCTGTGGGGAGGAAAAAAAGGAAAAATTATTTTTCTTTTTTTTTGGAGCCTGATACATAGAACAAGACAAACACTATATGTCATATGCTGGCAAATATCCAGATGGTGAAAGGAAGTGTGCTCAATTTATAAATAAAATAACATTGAAAATGTGCCTCTTAGAAACTTTAATTTTAAATCACTTTCCTACTATTCTATTCATCTTACTTTGTTAACCTATTGTACAAGAGTGTTTTCTGGCTTTTATTTGTTTAGAAATAAAGCACTATTATTTGGAGAAGAAAAATAAAATATACACAGACATGTTATCAGAAAAACTTAAGTAAATCACCAGTTTATTAGGCTTGTTTCATCTTCTCAAAGTAGACTGTGCTTGTTACACAAAATGTGTTTTTAAATATTGGAAAAATTGGAAAATAAAATAGCTTTTATTCTCTTATTTTTCTTTATCTCAATTTCCACTCCAGGGTTCAATTTTGACTGAATTTAAATTTCTCCAAACAAAATTTTGGAAAGAAAAGTATGAATAAGGACCTCAACTACAGCTAGTAGGGAAATTGCTGTTCCTTATTTAATAGAAAGGGAATAAAATAAATAAAAATGCCAGGGAAATTCTTCTTCTTCTTTTTTTCTTTTTTTTTTTCTTTCAGAGAAAGTCTACTTATTTAGTAAAAGGAAATGTTCACTTTTATGTTAAAAAGTTAACTGTAAATTAATGTATCTCTCTAGAGATTTCAGTGATTTCATTAAGGTAAAGGCTGCTTCAGTAGTTCCTCAAATGCGACAATTAAGCTAAAACAATGTGAATAAAGGGGTAATGAAAACAGAAGTGTATATATCTCATGCAATTATGTATGAAAGTACTGTTTAATTTTATATATTCGTTATTAAAAATTCACACTTATAGTATTAATTTTACAGTAGCAGACTAAGACTACAGGAAAATACAAGTCATGCTTTTTTTACGTGTTCTGCACTAAACCTGGCAAGCTTGTTGTTTTATTGAATTCTATAAAGTTTTACACATTTCACAAAATGAAATAAAAAGGTGAATATTTGTATAGCTTGGTAGTTTTATGTGAAACTAGGCTTTCATTTCATTTGCAGAGGCTTGAGTACTCAAGTGTGTAAGTGTCAGGTGCCTGGCGGTCTGTGAAATTCACAGATTTCAAGCTAAGAATGTCCTGTTAAGGAAACTGTGTTGGCTTGGAGGTTAGCTATGCCACCTGCAAAATATATAATGCATGGGGTAAATGAAATAGTCTAAAAAAACTGGTTTCACAGAGGTGAATAAGCTAAGATTTTACACTGGATAATAAAAAACATCAACAAGGGGGTATGTCCTAAGCATACAAACTACTAGATAAGCATCATACTGGAGTTCATTTTTCATTTCAAAACTGGTGGCTGTCAAGGTGCTGGTTCTCCATTCCCACAGCCTAATGCCTCCAGCACACTGCTGCATGCACCTACCTGTATAACGGGGAGAACAGCTTGTGGTTAAATTCTTCTCATCTCAAAAGTGGAGGGAGATTTGTTCTCTGGTGCTCCTGCTGAGGCTATTCAACTTGCAATAAGGAAAATAACCCTCTGAACAGGATCTGATTCCAGTTTACTGAGGTTCTTTAGCCAATAACCTTCCATCTTCCTCTGCAGCTCACAAAGGCTTGATTACTAGCAGAAAAAAACCTCAATCTCTTTTTCCCATCAGACAGTCTCAAAAAACTATCTTGAATTTAAAGCCTTCCTTCAAACTAAGCAGGAATATTTGCAAAAGCAAGGAAGCAACAAAGCAAGCACGCTGCACCTCCCCCACCAAAGAAAACTTCTACCACTGAAGAAATATGGTAATAAACTGACCCAAGCAAAACAAAAAAAAAAGTTTTTTTCCTCCATATACCTGCAGTATATGGCAGCATCATGACTGAAGAATAATGTAATATACCTGATCAGTAAATTCAAAAGCCTTAGAAGGTTAGAAGTGTGTGTTTAATTTACACAATGCAAGGCCATGCTGAGTGCAGTGAGCTAGATGAGGTGCCAGAAACTGATTATATGCTGATTATAATATATAACTGATATAACTGATTATATAACCCAGAATTCATTAGTCAATGTGCAGCACAAAGGGACTCAGACCTAAGGTTTCCTTCATGGTACTCTAACATCTAGCTTACTCAGCAAAAATCTTTAATTCAGTAAACTGCATCAACCAAGACTGCTTAACATCACGTATGTATTAATCTTCAGTATTAAAGGCTCCATGATAACTCATGGTCGAGAGGATGATAAAAAATATGAGATCCAGTCTTTAGTTGTGGTAGTATAAATGACACCCAGAAGGAATTTCTTACACAGAGCTATCAAATATTAAACTTCTTAAAAATGGTTCTTTGTGATGGTTTACATAAATATGCAAGGAGAACACCATATAACACCAACAATGGTAATGCTTCCCTTGATTCCAAATGACATTTACAAAAATGCTACAATCTTGCATCATTTTCATCTTCACAAAGACCTGTATTTGAGT
This sequence comes from Crypturellus tataupa, assembly GCA_034781795.1. Classification (NCBI taxonomy): domain Eukaryota; kingdom Metazoa; phylum Chordata; class Aves; order Tinamiformes; family Tinamidae; genus Crypturellus; species Crypturellus tataupa. The sequence continues at coordinate 1,351,509 of JAWLRI010000971.1, forward strand.
TTTCTTTCATGTCATCTTTACACAGCTGCCTGGTTTGCACAAGAACGAGCACTGCTAGCTACAGCTTCACTGAAGAAAAGTAGGGCGCTAAGGTAGAAAGGAGCTTATCAGACCCTGAGGTGAATTCTCTGTCCAATCCAACATCATACCATGCAGAATAAACCATGACTGCCTCTAGAGATCAAAAGTGCTTTCATGACATATGGTAAGCTATATGCTCAACCATCTAAGGCTGGGTTTTTTCCATATCTGACTTAGCTCTTCAAAATTCTCAAGTGCCTCTTCTGAATGATTTTAATACCTTCCAACTCCTTGTTCAGGTCAGTAGCTGTGACTTATAACCAAACCACCAAACACTGGGAGTAATACAACTCCTACAAGGAAAAAAAGCAAAAAAAAAAAAAAAAAAAAGGAAGTTTCCTGTAAGGCTATTAGGCTATTTCTACATGTTTTAAATGGTAAACATTATTCTCTTATTTCTAAAAGACTTCCTTTTAAAGAAGCAAAATAAATTTTGTTCATGTGATCAGTTTTGCAAAATGAGCTGTATTTTAAGTCTTAAAAAGTTTTAAAAGTCTAAGATATACCTACATGCTCAGAGTTTATTGAATGTGACAGAAACCTCATAATTCTGGGGCCCAGAAAGAAAGCCGCAGTGTTTGCCTGTTTGCTTTAGGTAGGCAAACTAGTATTCACTAATTAACCGACTTGTTGTTTGTTGACCTAGACTAGCTCAAGTTTAAGAATATAGATGATGCTTCAGGGTTCTGGGCCTACTTGGGCATCCAGGACTGCCTATTTTTTTGAAAAAATGTCATGTGAGTATTGGAGAGTAACATACCAGCAGACACCCCTGTACAGACTCATATTTAGTTATTTCTTCCTGTGTTATTTTCTTTTTTTTTTTTTTTTTTTTTTTTTGGAGGCATATGTCAACTGTTCTGAATTCCCTCTTATAGATGTATATATATAAATTATATACTCTTCTATGGAAGATTTCACAGTTCTAGATTTCCTTCAGTGGGATTTTTATTCTTTCTGTTAGAGCTTTGAAAAAGGCAGTAAAAATCTGTGAAGTCTGTTATTCTAGAACTTTTATAATAGCAAATAATGATAATATATATCCAACAAGAGTTAGGAAGTGTTATTTAGAAGCATTAAGAAGATTTATGTTAATTCTGGAAGCTTGAATTCAGAATCTTCTGAGCTAAACATATTATGCATCACAACTCTGTTATGATTTGAAATATTTTCTGTTTATATATTGTTAGCTTTGTCACACACACTTGCAGTACTCTGAGCTCTGTAAGAAGACTGATGTCTTATTTAATTCAGCGTACTACCTTTAAGCAAGAAACAAGATCCAGTATACTGTTGTGTGAATACTATGCTACTCACTCATGGTGGTAGAGCAGCTAAGATATATTAGCTTCTACTACTATAGGTCAGGATCAGAGATAATTCATTTTTTTTAATGATTCCCTGTCCAAACAGTAAGAATGGGAAAATACTGTACTGTCTAAACATTAAATAAGCAGCTGCCTGATGAGAGCTGTGTTTATTTCTGTCTATCCTCTTTCCAGGAGGAGGGAGGAATGCACAATACATTTTCCATAAAAATTTAATCATGCAAAGGTAAAGTATATGAAGAAATGAGAAAGATTTCTCCCATAAAGAAATGCAATTGAGTATAACTGTAGCTCAGTTTCAAATAGATGCCATTATAAAATAATATATTCATTCACAGAGCTGATCTCTCAAGAGCTACAAAGCCTCAAGTAGAAGCTGAAACAGTAGATGGCAAAGAATGTCCTATTTTTTTATCATTCTTCTTTGTCCTGTATGTGTTTATATGTCTTTGTTCACATATGTGTGTTTGCACACATAGGATAAGGAGTAAGGACATAAAGAAAAAGCTAATAAAACATATCAAGATTTCAGTAGATGGATGTGGGGAGGCATTGAGAGAATGACTTTTTATCTAAGCATTTGATTTCATTTCTTCATACATTAATCTGATTAATTAGCCATCTTTCTATTCATTGGCACCAAAGGCAATCTCTATTAAAAAGTCATTAAGTGTGCCTGTCAGTAAATTAAAACTGAAGTGCCTTATGAACACACACTCTGCTTCTAATATGTCAACCATAAGAAATATAAAACTTAGGAATTTCTGTGTGGGGTGGGGAGCTAGAGGAGAAAGACTTGATATTTGTGGTGGTGCTCTTCAAGAATGCTTTTCTAGATATTCAATAGAGATTGGATTTCTACCTCTATTCCACAGAGAAGGTAACTGTGAAATGTAAATAAAATCATACTTCTAGTATGGCTAAAATATGAAGAGATGGCATCTCCTCTAAAAGTGTTCATTACTTTCCATTGACCACAAAGGGATCAGTTAGGATGACTATTTGAAATGTCATTCATGTTTTAGTTTTGCATTTGGTTTCTCAAGTGTCTGAAGCCAAGAAACAGCTTCCAACAATGAGAGGAAAGGTAGTGGAAGATGGTGTTCCTCCTTTTTTGTAATTCCTACAGTTTAAAAAGGAATTTTTAAATGTCACAGTATGTCACAAATAACTATTCTTAATATTCCAAAAATAGCCTACAAACGTTAAATGAACTCACTGGATCTGGATGAAAAAGTGAGAAGTCCACAAGAAGTAGTCAACACCTGTGACTACTTCTAAGTTCTGGGAATACATATAATTTGCCAGAACTAAGTTAGATCCAATCAGTAAATTTTGGAGCTTGAAAATTACATAGAACAGAATTATAATGCACACTCTTTACATAATTTGTGCTCTCAAGTCACTTCACAAAGTCTTTGAAGAACTGATAAGGAATCTTTACTTCTCCAAATTATATGGAAAACTGGAGGAAGACAAATAACAGAAAATATTCAAATAGTAATGAGCAGATGGATTTGACTAACATTTTTTGTTGTCACTGAAACATTTCATTTCTGCCATTCTATCTAAAAGAATAATATTTACTTTAGGAGTGCATTTAAAAATGGAAAAAAAAATCTAATTTTGCTGACTGTCAAAAAGAAGGCAAACTGAAGAAATTCTGATATGTTCCATTAAATACATCTCTACTCATATCCTACCTGACCTTTCAATTAAGCCCAACTATTCAAAGCACTTTGAACAAGGATTTGGAAAGTCTTAGCTGTTTTCCCAAATGACATAACAACTTGCTTCAAAAT
>JAWLRI010000971.1:1354819-1389566 GCA_034781795.1 Crypturellus tataupa
CTATTCAAAGCACTTTGAACAAGGATTTGGAAAGTCTTAGCTGTTTTCCCAAATGACATAACAACTTGCTTCAAAATCAATTATGTTACCTTTAGAAATTGTAATATAAACCTTTTGCAAAATTGGATTTTTTTTTGAGTTCCATGAGACACAATAAGGTTAGTATCGAGGATATAGTTTTAAAGCCAGTTTTTTCTCACTTCTACTTTCTGTAGATGACAGAATTCGTCATGACCTCATAAAGGTTACAGAAAAGCAGCAGCATAGAATGTGACCTTACATTTTGATAGCATGTGTTAGAATCTAATTAGGACTGTGCTTGCCTACCAATTTTCCTCCAGTTTTGCCTTGCACGTAACACCACACTTTCATACAATATTCTTGTATGCAATATTAAGGCCATATTTAGTATATATTTGGCTTGGTAGTGGGGTAGAAGAAGAAGTCTTATCATGACCTGACAATTCCTTTTAATATCATGTGTTTAAAAGGTCCATGAGATAGATTACCTACCCTCACTCTCATCTTTAATCAATAGAAGAGCTACCTACAACCAGTGGTATTTGATTTGACTTCTGTCTAACTTACAGTCCCTAGAGTTCACTTATCTATGACCTGAGGTTACTCTGATGCAGGACAGATGTGTGACCTTGGATTATCTTTACTGAGAAAAAATGTTGTAGAGCTATAAGAGAGTATGTAAGCCATGGCCTTGCAAGATAAAGTAAAAGCATAGGCGGAAATGAAACAATTGAGACTTATAGTAATGCAAGACTTCTTCAAAAAAAAATACTGTCAGGAAAGAGCATAAAGTCCAAAGAAGGAAAAAAAGAAAATAGAAGGGTGTCAGCAATTCAGCAAAAACAAGGGTCTCAACAGACCTGTTCAAGAAACTTCTGAGGACAAAATATCCCCATTTAATTGATAACTATCTGACTATTAAAAATTTTCTGGAAGACAGTATGCTGTTAGGCCAGTTATCTTAGTAGTGCGTTAGTCTACTATGCATATTAGCCAACACATAATTCATATATTCTTGTATATATTCTCCTTACAAATTATTCTTGCATGTGATAAAAGAGATCTGAAAAGTAGAGAGATATATCTGGAATTACTGTTCCATCTTCCCTTACTGTGCAGAAAAGATAGGAAACTAATAGTCAAAAAGTCAAAGTGAAATAAAAATCCATAAATAATGCATATATCAAAGACCTTATGATAGACTATCAGATTGAGGATGATGCAGTTTTGCACTGATAATTACAAATTTAAAGTTCACCATTTAAGAACTGTGAACCTTCAGATTACTTGGTTTTATAGTAAAAATAGATTAATATTTTATGACAAAAAATCAAGGCATATATTGAACATTTTATACATTTTTTGTGAAATTTGGTGCTACAAGTCAAATGGTCCTCCTTAAATTACATCTGGGAACAAAACAAAAATCAGCATAACTCCTAAATGCCTCTGTAGTGAACTAATATTCGTTAGATGTAAACTGATGTTTGTAACTCCTTTTTTTACCCACAGCTGGAGCTAATATCAGATATAAACAGTTAGTAACATCTTAAAGCGGTTGCTCTCATCTTAAAACAAATATTCTAATTCCTGACCAAAATGGGAAAATATGTGTATCTGTTGCTGATAACCAAAACATTCTCAATTGGCTACAACTTTGAATTTCTAAAACAGGGAAAACAAAACTTTTTATTTATTTATTTATTTATTGGTTGACTGGTTGGTTGATTTGTTAGTTGTTTTGTTTTATCTGCCAACGTACCTCTTATTGACCTAAGCTTGGGAGTCAAACTATCTGCTTTTTACCTTAAGTAGACATACCAAAAGACACCAAAGACACCTTATCTCTTAAGAAGGACTTATTAGAACTCAAAATAATAAATTAGAGCAGATAACTGGATTCTTTGAAATGGAATCTATACATGTCGAGTTATCAGTGCAGAGCAAAACTCTGCTTGATGCACTCACAAGAGCAACTTTTGTTTCAGATAAGAGCAGAATCATCTTAGGCAATAGGTCCTGAAAACGGAGTTACTGGGAAGCACTCTGGTCTTTTAAACATCTACTGCTGGCACCATCTCAGTCCTGTTTAGCCAAATGTTCTGCATCATTCTCTTCCAGAACAACCACAGAAAAATGAGCATTTGATGATGTTTGCTTTCACTGTAAGGCAGACATAAAGGTTAAAGGTATAAGGAAACGGTAATATTTCAGCTACAATTGTGTCACTAACTCTGCCTCTGGTTGCATATTTGAATGAAGACTGACACCACAGATGAGGGTTCTGGAGATGAAGAAACTTCTATCCATAACAATCTTTCTTAGATACCTAAAATGAAAAATACTTATTTCACTGAAAATTTCCAGTCTTTCCCTGCAGATTATACAGATATTTACAGTATTCAGTGGAGGCATGTGTTGTCAGAGAAATACAGCAGATTAAATACAGAGGCATTCTTTCACTTATGAAATAGAAATAATAATAATAAAAAAAGTCTTTGCGGTTGTTCAGATCATCCACGCTTTAGTCTTTCTCCAGTTTTTTAGCTTGAGTACATTCTTTATTTGCATAGCTTTTTGTGTGCACAAACCTCCATCCAAATTCAAGCCTGTTGAAATTAATTCAGATGTTTCAAGTTCACTTGATCTTTGTGATACAAGATACACTCTTACCGTCTGTCACGATTTAGTAAAGAATAACATCATCGTAGAGCTGTTTTACTAATAGTAAAACTAGGAACAAAGGATGCACCCGAATGTATTGAACTGTTGTGGGCACATCCCTGCAACATCCCTGCACAAACCAACTAGTCTCATTATATTTCATATATACTTCTAGAAAAGAAAAACGAAGATAGTGTGGGGAAAAGGATTGATTATTCATTTTCTAATGCTATTTACAAAGTTCTGTTCTTTTCATGTGAGGAAAACAGAGAGAGATGGAGATTTCTATTTACTTGGAGATTGCAGGGTACACCCTCATTAGATCTACGTAAAATGTGGTAAAGGCTTTCAGAAACCGATTTCCCTCTTGCGCTAGAGGTAGATGGAGCAAATGCGAACATCATGTCCATCACCAAGCCCAGGCGAACTGGGGGCATATGGTGCCTCCACAGTAAGTTTTCACTGAGGATTTAGTTGGCCATCCCTAAAATCTCAAAGAAAGACAGATGCATGGTAATTTGGACTAACCACAAAAATGGACACAAAGAAGAAAGTAGCAAGATAATGGACTTTTTTTCCCCTGTTTTTGATATATAATGACAAAATATTCTTTTTTTGTTAGTACCGTGTTAATAGTGAATAACCTCTACTGTTACTGTTTTCTGCAATATTGATCTCTTAAATATCCCTTGTGCTATACAGACAAACATACATAAGTCTTGAACAAAATTTTTGTTGAGATCTCTGCCAACTAAAAAGCCTTAGAGCTTCCACTGGAACTGAAGAAAAGAATAACTACTTCATGCTTTAAATGCTGGTATGGAGATGATAATATTTGCTTGAGAGGCAGCTTGCCTTCTCACTGTTACGGCAATCATAAGGTTCATCCGCCAGACCAACCGACAGTTGGAGTCAGCTATCACTTCTGTGATTATAAAGTGTGTGTGGGGAGAGAATTCTTAATACCACATCACCTAAGCACCTTGGCATGGGCACAAGTAAATATATCAGACAAGTATATGAGTGAGGCCTTCAGAACAGAACCATGTATAAACAAGTGTTACTTTGTGTTAATGACTGCCGTGATGACAGAAAGTTACAGAGTAGTAAATGCAGTGCACTTGGTATATTTTACTTGGAATGGGATACTGCTTGACACAACATTCCCCAAACTTCTGGCATAGCCCTGGCACAGAGGCAAATATATGAGCCAGATGAGAATCTGACCTCACCTTTTCATGAATATTACCTTTACAATTACTTTATATTATGGTGACAAGAGAATATAAAATTTTAACTGTGCACCCAGCCAGTAAATCTTACAGTAACCTGTTTTCTCTAGCCATAGCACCTTACCCAAGTCCTGAGTTGTTCAGAAAGAAAAAAACTTAAAATGCTCCAAAAGTCACTAATCTTCTATCAGTCTTAAACCTTCCTTCTTCCCTTTTGGATTGTTGGAGTTTCTATAACTTCTTGGAAATAGTAAACATGCTCATCCAATCAAATAATGGGAAGTATACCGTAAGAGTTAGTACAGCACTCATCAAAATTATATTTTAACTTTGAACAATGCATATTAAATGTTTACTAAATCCACTGTCATCTATTTCTTCCAGGGAAAAGCTGATAAAGCAAGCTGAGCAGTGAGGAAATTCAGAGCATCTACAGCATTCTCAAAGTCTTCTGGTGAGCAGAAAAAAAAAAAAAAGAGAGTGAATTATTCACTAGTGTGTCATACTGAACAGACTTTGTATATTATGTTAGGCAGAAGAAGAGTTTTTTTCTTTAGAGGCATTGAAGCGAAACAGAACCAAGAAACATTCAGGTTGGAGCAGATCAACCTGTTGGAGAGGAGGAGCAGTATGACAGTTATCTAAAATAACAAATAGCCTTGCAGTTAGTGGAGTTGCTTGTTTGTAAGCAACAGGCCGAATTTACTCCTTGTGTTGAAAATCAGGAGAAGAATCAGCCTATGCCCTCATCTCTAACAATATTTTCCAAACCTGTATGTAAACAAAATGTTTAGCTCCATCAGGCTCTTCTCATTAGCATACTATGAAGAGCTTGTTCACTTTTGAAATGTCTGAAATTACAGCAATTAATTATATCATAAGGCTGGAATGATATTGCCATCACTGCTAGCTTTGAAGAGGAATATTAAAAACGTGTGAGCTTCAGGAACATGGCATTTTTAATTCTCACTTTAGCCACCTACTGTGCCTCCTCAAAGCTTCATATAGTTCATTTAACAATGTTTCAGACTACTTTTTCCACACTTAGCAGAATAATTGACATGCATGTTTTGAAAAGCGATCAGGGGATTTATGGGGGATGGGTAAGACCAAGTGTCACCTTTCTTGCTCAGTAATTCCTTTAGAAGGAAAACAAAGTTGCAGGAAATTAATGAAAACCTTTACACAATTTAACAGATTATTTATTAGTATCTGATTAAAAACAAAAAGCACTAGAGAATTCTTATGTTCCTTTTGGAAATGTGACAATATTTTCACTGTTTTATGTTTGCCAGTAGTGTTGTACATAAAAGAGAGGTAGAGTTATTTTGCTTTCACAAGGTATCTTTGTATTTCATTTTTCTCTCTGTGTTCCCAGTATTGTCTACTGTTTATGCCAGTATTTGAATTGATTTAATTATTTTATTCATACAAAAATAAGGGGAAAAAAAAGAAAATATATATGTAAAAAAAATTCTTTTAAAGAGCAAAAACCAAAGAAACCTCTCCAAAGCTACAGGTGTCTTTGAAACATATTCCAAGAGCAAGAGACAATTAAATAGTAGTTTTAACTCCTGCCTCACCACAGTCATACTCTTCCCCATACATAGTAGCCTGCAAAATTCATTGCCCTTATTTTTTTCAAGATTCTTCACAATTGACTTCTGAAATCGATGGGAAGGGTTTAGCTTATTCCAAATGCTGAGTCCTTCTACTCATTCCAACTCCTTAAATCAAAGTCCAGCCTGATCTATCACTCTAGTTCTCTAGCTTCGATAGTAGAAATACAGACTAGGCAGAGAAGATATTGAAGTATCACAAACAAAGGTAGGTTTTTAAGGACAAATTTGTGTCTTTTATTTTTTTAACAGTTTATCAAAGATGGCTCTGACATTTATTTGTATTATGGCAGCATCTGTAGACTGTAGACAAAAATGATTTATTTTTGCATGTCTTCTTTTTTGGTAAAAGTTATCAGGGAATAATAGAGTCTGCGATGGGGGCGGAGTGTGCTTTTACATTTTTATTTTTGTTTTTCACGTGAAAATGACCAAGTGTCACTTTAAGTTTGTGAAAGGCTGCTCCACTGTCTTGTTTTGCAGTGTTCTTTGTACAGTAGTGTATATTGCAGATACTTGTTTCTACTTTTCAACATTACAATGGAGTTTAATGATAAAAATAAAATTTCTGAATTTTATTAAACTCTTATGAGCTGATGTACATTTAGTAATCCATGTTTTCCCATCTAAGCCAAATGCTCAGTGTAGGGCTAAGAGATGGTATGCATATACACTACAGAACTAAGAAACCATGATTCTAAGGCGAAACATAAAAATTAGTGATGTTTTCAATAACAACACGAAGGACAAAATCCAGTGACCATTGACATAAAGTCTGTCTCACAACAAGTCAGGAATCGTTTAAGGTGGAATGGGAGAATCCCCATCACCTTTTTAATCTCCTTCAGCTCACACTGGTGTTACAAACAATCTTTGATGTATGCTAATGGCATGCTAAAAGAGTCTGTACGAATTATAAACTGGAAAGCCTAGCTAAAAGTGGGCATCAATGACCATTCAGAATGCAGAAATTTCATTCTGTACTTTCAGCTTTTTGTATACCGCAAAGAATTTGTGGCAAACAGAAGAGGGGAATAAGAAATACTACTGAGAAGCAGAGTTTATAAATAAATGTTGCTCAGTTCTACAAGTAGAGAACAACATGGAAACAGTCTATACATTTCTATTTTTTCAGATACTTGTCTTGCAGTTACACAGCCAAGCCTAGCAGCAACAGCCTTCAAGATACAGCTAGTGGTCGTCTCATTCCCAGCAGCTGTTTGGAACAGAATAGTTCTGAGTGAACCATTTCAGCAACTAGAAATTGCAGCCATCTACTGGTAATTGCCAAAATGTCAGTCAGAAAAAGATTTTAGGGCTTGACATCTATTTATACTATTTCCTCAGGCATATTCATGTGTGTATAATCAACTGATGAACACTACTTGAAGAATGCAATCTCTACAGTGTGGCATCTGGCTCCTTTGAACCTCTGTTATTTCACCATTATATATTTTACTTTTTTTTTTTTTTTACTTGTATATGCCCACTAATATGATTTAAATATTTGTTTATGAAAGTTAGCATGATTTATAAAAATAAAAAGGTATGAGATATCAAAGATCCCTTTAATGTGTTCTTTTTGCATTTTTTTTCTGTCATTTCTTTTCAGTAGAAGGCACAATATAAATAAATATTAACTGATAAATCTTGACCCAGGGCTGTAGAAAAAAAAAATGAATTTGCTGTTCGAATGAACTGCTTAATGGTTTGATTTTTTTTGAAAATACACAGAATGTGTATATTAAAGCAATATCTAAGTGACTTATATGCCCAAGTTATTCAAGATTTAATTTGTTTTCTTGCCTGTTAGACCTGGGGGACTGTCAAGGTCTGAAGGTAGCAGTAACCTCACTATTCGAATCTGAACAATTTCTCTCTTTGGTTGCTGGGTTACATTGCTTATTAACCATGCTAGGAATGCCCAAAGATTCTCTCCGTTGCTTTGGGAATACCCTGTATTTTTTTCTATTTTAGCAAGGGATAGACTGCTTTGGAGGGGCCCCTAGACAAGGGAAATCTCAAGGGGAACAAGAGAGACGGAGAAAATATTTGGACCAGGTACAGGATATGAAGGGGTTTTCCTTCCTTAAATCTTTTAATTGAATGACTGTTTTATCTCAGCATTAGTCATGGCTGTCTGTGTTATTTCACTTCTTTGCAGGCAAGATCCATACCTTTTCTTCCTTTTCACCAGTCCCTGGATGGCAATTTTTTTTCTGAAGCTATATGTGTGTGTATAGGTATGTGTAGTTTTAATACCACTGAGTTTTTGGTGTCTTAAAAATGTTTGATATCCCAGCATTTGATATTGATTTTTTTCTTGTGATTCCATCTCTTTATAAGGAGTTAGAAGTATTCACTTTAGCAAGGAACCTGCAAATAAAGGAGAGGTGATGGGAGCAAAGACTTTTAAAGCTTTTAAATGGCAGTTATATTGGCTCAGGGCTGAGTAAGTAAGCGTTATTGCGCCTTTACAGTAACTTCTGATTTCCATCATAAAGAGCACTAGTAGCTTGGTAGATGTGACTTTGGTGGCAAGATGTGTGGTTTACTTAACAAGTTGATTCTGTCATATGACTGAAGCTAAGTGAGGATCAGCATATGGAAATATGCTGATTTGAAGTTTTATTTTTAACTAGGTGTATAGTGCATTTTTTTTGTCTAACAAAACAGTGGAGTTTAATGGCAGTAAAAATTTTATCACACATAGTTAAGAACAGGGTATGTTAGGAGTCCGCTATGGTAGGCGTGGATAGAAAAGATGCTGTTAATTCTGTTTACGATAAGAAAAGGATAAATCTACTCCTTTAGATAGAATTCTTCTTACAATCCGCTTGCAATCAAATTCCATTCTTTATGGAAAATGTAGTGTATGTTTTCAGATTGACATCATCTCCATTGACTACACTGATACGGTATCCATATCTATATGAAAAAGGACATACTTTTCAACTTTAAAATAATTCAGAGCTATTTTTAGAATTGCAACTTTTCCCTGAAAGATGGTTAAAATTGTCTGTATTTATTATTTTTAAAGGGAGGAATTCGTACAAAAATAACTTATCAAATAATTGGATCTTATTTGATACTAACACTATCTCCAAAACAATCTGCTGAGTGAAGCAGACTTATGAGATCTCATAGGACTGCCTAATGGAAGAGAAATCAAATATATTCAAATATTCAATATTTATGTTGCTCTGTTTTATAGGTGCACTGGTCAAGTAGAGTAGTACCAAAATAGCATGTGAACAATACTTTAGTTCAGAAACTTCAGCAATCATCTATACTATTTCCAAGAAAATAACTAGGTTTCAAAAACTGACCAAGTTTAAGAATCTATGTCACACAATGCAGCATAGTACATATGTGAAGAAGCTATGTAGAAACTGGATAGTTGTCTTTCCCCAAGCTATTTGATGTTGAATATGTTGACTGCTTATTAGATTTCATGCTTTTCAAAGCTTCTATGGATATGCTTCCTCAAGTGTTGGAATGGATAAATGACTACTTGAGGAAATAGTAACTGAGACTTTCCAGCTTAATTGGAGATTTATAGTAAACAACTGACAAACAAGAGTCATTTGAACAGATAGGCTGTTAAAAAGCTGACAAGGCTTATGACTCCTCAGCAGGATTTCTGTCGGTGCTTGCTACATAATCATTGACTTGGTAGGCGTTGTTAAAGTCCTAGCAGGTTTGCTTCTTTGTTTCATCGCCCTAGCAGACCTCAGTCTTCCTGGATAATCTTTTATTAACACATTTTTCATAAACAATCATCATGAACATTACCTATTTTCCTTCTATGGTAATCACACCATCATGGATGGCTTCTCATGCAACTCTGCAATTCTACTTCCCTGAAGAAGTGCAGGGCACTCAAAGTGTGAAAGTGTTTCCTGTTGTTTAGCTGAAGGCAATAACAAAGTGACAGAGGAAATCATGAGGACCTGATTTAGCAGCCCCATTTTGTACTACTTTGTGCCACAAAGATGTAATAGTCTTTTTTGGCATTAGTGTAGGACTATCATACAAGGTCCTACATCGCACACAGGAGGCATCCCATAAAGCAGTCTTCTTTGGACTCACAAAAATTTTACTCCTCTTGTAGGACTAAAATAACAACAGTACAGTCATTGATTGAATAGGTTAACATAAATTAGTCATAGCTGACAATAGTGTTAATATTTGGACTTTATTTAGCCCCATAGAAGATGAGAAGAGTACTAGTAAGAGCAGAAGGAAGTAGTACATCTGAAAGCAGAAGCAGGTGATACATGCCACACACCTATGTGAATAATAATAAAAAAAAAAGATAAAAAATAGAAAAGAATAAAACAGTCTGTTTATATGAACATGAATCAGAACTTTTGCAGTGAATAAAAGAGAATTGTGACTTCAAATGATACTGAATTAGACTGAATCACATCCTATTGGAAGTTATTCTATTCCATGTATGGTTTTACTGATATTAATGCAGGAACTGGAAAATGAAGCTTAACACTGAATGAGTCAGATAACTTTTCTAACAAGACCAAAAAGATGGATGGTATACCTAACTCCATAAAAACAAAAACAAAAACAAATTTAAATAGAGGCAGAACCCACCTATGTCATTTCCATTATTACTGAAAAATACTGTCAGTCTAGGTCAGCATACTACTGCAATTTTGAAAACTTAAGTCTTATTGCATTCAATAAAAAGTATGGTAGCTCATGTTACATAGCATTTCAGAGTGAACCTTAGTCAACCAAAGTCAACTAAAGATGCCTTTTAATTATATAGAGCCTTGAAATGCTGATTGCCCATCTTACTCTGATCAAAACTTAATTAACATAAATACCAACTCTTTGCTTTGATATTTCTTTTCATTCTCTTCAATGAGAATCTGTGTTTTCTTTATTTTTAGAAGTATATGTTTTCTCTCACTTGAGAGAATTCTCAGGAGCAACTTCATCATTCAAAGGAGTTTGCCTTTCATGTCTCTATTTCTCCTTATGTTTACACTTAACTTTTTACCAAGTATCTTTCTTCTCAGGCTGCTCTCCTTTTTTTCTCGGTTCCTGCCCACTCTGTTATTATAGCATTCTACCTATATGTGCAATGATGAGGAATTAATCTCCTTTTAAATACCTCCAATGGTGCTACTGTATTTTCATGTTTAAGTAAGCAACTAAAAAGGCTCTGTATATGTGAAGATAGGTGCTGTAAGCTTTGTAAGTTGTACGTATTTAAGAACGTACATATATTCTTACACACATACATATTTCTTGTACAGTATATTTATACTACTATCGCACTACAAATGACAAAAGAAAAAAATGGTTTTTTTAAAAAAAATTTACCCTCCATTATACAACCTTGATTTCATTATACTCTTCACACACTGAATATAAAAGAAGTGCACACGTCAATGCACTTAAAAAGATTTCAGTAAACAGATATATCTTAATACGAATGCTAAAATATTACAGATTTATCCAAAATTAAAATAAAAAAAAAAATAGTAATTTTCCAGGTAGAACCTAGCAGCAAATAAGTCTGAAATGCTGATACATTCTGGTCTTTCGTTTTTTTTTCTTTTTTCTTTCTTATTTTTTGTTTTTTCTTTTGAGAGGAAAAATGTCACTGAACTCTTTTTACTTTTGATGAACTCTCTTACAGAAATTATGTGTAAGAAGTAATAGTCTGAAGCTCTCAGAAGAAAAAATCAGAAAAAAAAAAGAAGTTAAAATTGAGTTTCTAATATATTTATTTTCTCAGAAAGCTAGCAAGAAGAACCACCTTTCTTTGAGTGTTATGATTAAACTCATTGTGACCAATGAATGAAATGACAATAAAGCTTCAATTTAGTCAAAAATTGCCCCTGTAATGATCTAACACACCTTCCTGTGTCTGTGCAAAATATCTAAGGCTATACACTCCTCACACCTATGACAGCTAGAAGTCTCCTACATGTAATATATGTGGTGATACAAAGTAGAAAGCTTAATCTATTTTTAAAGATTTCTTCCCAGGAATGCAGCTTGTATCTGTAAATGCTGGTCTGCATCTGTTCTAAATTGTCTTCTTTTCATTAGTTAACCACCTGCTAGATAAAAAGTGTTACTCCAGCATCATAACATCTCAGAATATGCATGCAATGTATGTCGTGGAGGCAAGATACTGGGCTTGAAGGAGATTGAGTTTGGCATATAGCAAAGAGGTTATTTTGACACACACACAAATTAAAGTAATTCTTTACTCAAGTGTTCTTTGATGAACATTTATGACTATTCATTATCTTCTCTTGAGGGTGTACAGAGTGCAGACTTTCAGGCCAATGAGACTGGATTTACGAGGACTCTTCAGAACCATGGATCACAATGTTCTGCCAGATCATCAACCGGTCCTGGCAGGAATAAAAGGACCAATGGCTGAAGTAATTTCTCAGAGAACAGACTGAACCCAAAACTGGTGAGTAAGCACTTTCACAAAGACACTTTCTGAACAGGGAGGAGTGGTGCCCGTAAAGTTTCGTGTACTATAAAATTTATGTATATTGATGATGCACTGTGACATGTCTATAGGGCATCAAAGTTTGTTAATACAAAATGGAGAAAAGGCAAAGTAATGTTAGTTCCGTTGAATACACTTTTTTTTTCTCTGAAAAATAGTTTACATTTTGAAATTGAAATATTTGATTTCCAGTAGCCATTCAGTAATTCTTTCTTAGAGGTGACAGCAACTTATAAACTCAAAACATCTACAGTGCTTCAGTTTCAGGAGTTTGTATATGTTTGAAAGAGAAGACTTATTTTGATTGCTATGTCACTTAAAAGGACTAAAAGAAAGAGTTTTGGCTCTGTCAGCCACTGATGTCCCTGAATCTTGAAATACCACATTCATACTGTGGGTAGGGAAAGTAATGGAGAGAAACATTTGACCTAGCTGAAGCCAGGTCAGACTGTGCTTGGCTGTGTTTAGATAAGAATGCAAATGCAGCCATGTGGGTTGCTTTTGAAACGTGCTGC
Organism: Crypturellus tataupa; assembly: GCA_034781795.1. NCBI lineage: Eukaryota > Metazoa > Chordata > Aves > Tinamiformes > Tinamidae > Crypturellus > Crypturellus tataupa. Next base: position 1,367,373 of record JAWLRI010000971.1, read on the forward strand.
GAGGCTGGTTGGGGATATAAAGTCTGGTCCTAAGAATGCAAGTCAAAAAGTTTTCAGAAAATATGGCTGTTGAAATTTGGCACTGTGTTTCTATTTATGTATGAAACAAAATACAAAGCATTAGCTGACTGTCAGTTCTGAATATTAAATTTAATCTTATGTCAACTAAAATCTTTACAGAACTATAACTTCAATATGCATGTTAAAACTGCCATGAATGAAAGAAGATAAGTCAAAACCTCAAAGTGCAGAGAGAGGAGCAGTCTTCATTCAATCACACTATTCAGAAAGTCAGCATGACATCTTACTGTCCTGTTGCTATGCTTAGGACACCTTTGCTTTGATGTACAAAACTGTAAAGTTTTGTATTGACTCAAGACTACATTTTTTGCCTGGAACCTTCATACTATTGAAACAGTTTATTTATGACTTTTCAGTCTGAGCTCTGCTGTTTTTTTGAAAATAGTTTCTTAGATTTCTCATGAAATTCTCAGTGGATTTATGATACCCATACATATAGCTAACATATTTTTTCAGGTACAGAGGACTGTGTCTTCTCAAATTCATACAGACATTTTAAAAATCTTACTATTTCACATATTCCTTTATAAAAGTTTTTAAAAGTATGAAATATCAGAACACAGTCTTTAAAACATCACTTTCTGCATGTAAAAATTGTCATGCAATCATCAGCAAGTAGAGAATAGAAAACATTGTTTCTATTATTTAAACAGCAAAGATAGGAAAGGTTTGTGTTGTTGTTTAATAGCAAACCCTTAAAAATGTAACCAGATTGTCCATACACAGCATAAATGCTGATATCGCAGCCCAACAAACATGATTTTGTCATCAAGACCATGCCATAGGAGCAAAAGGCCTGCCAGAGACAAAAGACAAACCCTTTGACTGTGGCTGAGTGCTGGTGGGATCTATGCTAGTAAATGAGTGTCAGGAAATTTTTCAGATATCTGGCCTTGTCTGTATGGTTATATTTTTAGAATGATACTATGAAACTTTCAGCCCTACACCAACAGTTTGATCCCAAGTTACGAAGTTTAGATCAAGAGCTACCTCAGGCCAGAGTCCATTTTCAAGAGACAAGTTATTAATATAACTTATTTTGGAGGGCAAGAGAACAATCCAGAAGGATGTGAAATGGTCCGTGCCTGCTGGCTAGCCTCAGTCCTGGACATGTTTAGCAGTATGATCTCAATCTATAGTGTCTGCTCTATATGAGCAGAGATCTGAGAGCAGAAAGAACGGAAACCACATTTCTTAGTCCCAGGAAATACTATGATTGGAGTTGTAAAAGAAAACAAAACTGATCTGACCAAAGATCCTTTTTCTAAAATGAAGAAGCCAAGTGATGTTGATCAAATGGCAGAGAAGCCCTTTAGACATTTAGAACACAATACTTTGGTGAAATGTATGCCTATACAGGAATTCTTATAGATTGTACAGACCATTAAAAATAGAGACATAGAAGCCTATCTAGGAAGATTCAAAGCAAATACACTTAATTATAAAGTATGTGGGGTTTTTTGTTGTTTTTTTGTTTTGTTTTTCAGGATAAATAATAAAAAGGATACAGAAACGATTTAAAAGAAAGGTATATAAAGACTGAGAACAGTGCCAAACAGTGAGATTATTTGAAGATCCAAATGACAACTCTAACAAAAACTATTAAGAAAGGACTGGATAACGGAGAAGCAATTCTTCTGCAGCAATATACCTTGAGGAGATTCTCATAAAAGTAGTTAGATCAGCAGTCTAAGTTATGCAGTCTTATGTTGCTCAGTACTGATTAACAAAGGTAAATAAAATGTCTGAATTAATAAAATATACAGTGGATCTGCTCAAGTCTAATGATGCACATTATATTATTACCAGAAAACCTAATTAATATATGTTTCTAGACAGCATTATAAAATTGAACCAGCGAAGACTAAAATTGTCTTATGCCATTCCAAAGCGCTATAGAGATGTATCTTCTTTGACTGTATATATCCATAATGGATATATGCCATAAGCCAGTTTAAATTGTCTAAACAAAGGCCTGCGGACGAGGGACACTCCCCAGTAGTTGGAAGCTGAGGAATAGATGGATTATTTGTGTTTAGTATAAATGGCTGGCTTTACAAGGAAGAGTAGTACTACCAATTAGACAAATGTGTTTTCCTTTTTCAACACACAGGCACACCCTACAGAAGAATTTGTTATCTGTGCTTCGTCTATGCTAATGTAACTATAACATTTATTCAACTACTAAATAAAAATATAGAAAACCAAAATAAATTTGTCCTATAAAACCAATATCTAATATGAACAGAGTGTTTTTGTACTATAACTATCATGCACTCAAATTTTGGGATGCATTCAAAGCTGTAGTAAAAGGGTTGTTAAAAGCCAGAACACACACTCTTGGTAGTCCGGAAAATGAATCACATGTTTTAGAAAAATGGGGGCTGTGGTAGTTGCAACATTCAATTACTGACTTGCTGTTTCTAGATCAATGGCCTTGAGGGAATATAAGGTTAATTAAGCCTTAATTCACTCAAGATAAATTGACATTTTTGTCTCACAGCAGTAATTGTCTAAACAAAAAGCTTACTAGTAGTGGTGGGAGTTAATAAAAAAAAATAATAATCATCTTTTATTCCATGCATCACTATTTATTAAAAGCTTCCCTGCATCTAGCAAGTATAATACCCTGTAGGTGTAGCAATAGTCATAATAATACTTGCTTACACTAATAATCTACAAAATATTCAGAAACATTTAATGATTCATTCTAGAATAAATTGAAATCATCTTAGATTCATCTAAAACTCAGAAATAATTTCCAGCGTGAGATGATAACAGTAAAAGAGCCGAGCTTCAGATTTGTCCCTAGAGACCATCTGTTCATTAATGAATACAAACTTTGTGGGGTAAAATGACAGCTGGATCACCACTTGCAGAAGTAGAAACAAGTCTGTATTATAAAAGTCAATTTTGAAACCAAACTCTAGTGAAAAAAAAAAAAGAAAAAAAAGTTTTAGTACATTTGGACTTCTGCATTTAGTCAGAAAATTAGTTTCCTCACACTAACAAATCGGTGAGTTTGATTCTAGTGAAGAGAGTACTACAGTAATCAATCACTGTAATCACTGTAAATAAATGCTTTACCATAGCATTCAAATAATCATGTAATCATGTTAGAAACATTCCTTTGCTTTAGAGGGGAAAGTCTATGTGAAGTGCCATGGATATCATTGAAATTAATACCTCTGTTCTCCCTACCTTGTCACTAGCATCTGCAAAATATGCAAAGTATGGGTGAAAAATTCTGATCATCTGTTTCAGTTGTAATTCCATTTTTCATCATACATTTTTTCAGGGGAAAGGCAAATGAGCTCCATTATGTTTTATAGTATTTCAAGAAAAAACGATATCTCAATTTCTTTGACATCTTACATCTTATACCATTACACTGCTCCAAATTTTATAATTGATCCTCTTTTGACCAGTGATATCATAAATACTACACAGGGCAGTAAAATTTCACACAGCATGTATGAACCTGAAAGAGTGAATTCCATTTAGTGGTCTTAATTGAAGCATCTGTTCCTCTGCTGTAATGACATCAAAATTCATTACAGCATAGCATCATTACAATGCAAAGGAGCACAAAAACATCATTGACATATAAAACTTTACCACAAGCTGGATTTCCAACAAAGACATGAAAGGAAAAAAATAATTGGGTTTTGAAGCGTACCAATCTGACAGCAGTAATCTTTCCCCTCCCTCCTCTCCTTTTTAATGAGTCTTTACCATAATAGTATTTTTTTTGTGTGTGTGTAAAAATAGTTTATATTTTTTTTTTTACTTTTTTTTTAAGCTACTTTTGATGTAATGTTCTTTATCAACAGGAAATATCTAATGATCATCCTTAATATTACTCATTTCTATTTAGTATTTTTTCTTAACTTATTTGGTATTTGGATTTTTTTTAAATCATTTTATAATGATATTTTTTCTAACAGTTTCTTCCATGTTGAATTACATTGGGTTTCAATAGCAAGTGTTCTCTGTAAGACTGACCCAAGGTTTTTATGTCATTTAGGGGAAGCAAACTTATATTTGGAATTTGCTAGAACCCCTATTTCCAAATGTGGCAGTGGGGTCAACAGTGAAAAGCAAGTAAAGTAAACCTGGACCCTAGCAACAGTGACAGTTTCCTGAGGCTGAAGTCAATATCAGAGGATCTTGCAGTATTATGTTGCCACCAAGCCACATCTTAGAGATGAAAGCTTAAAATCTGCAGCTAAAGGAAACTATTAATTTTTAATATTTCTTAAAAAACATTCATTTTTAATATTTTTGACTATATTTTGAATATAATTTATTTAAGAAAATCCAATAAAAATCATATGAAAAATACATGGCCGCTATACCTTGACTCAAACCATTTCTTCCTCAGAGGCTCAAGACGGTTATTGAAAGGGGTTAGGGACCAAAAGTTTACTCTCAGAGAGCACAGCTCATTCCTTTCCAATCATTTTGCTCTGTCTTTAATCAATAGAAGGATAAACTATGAAATATTTTCTAACCTCTAGCAAAAGCAGGCTCAGACAGAGAGAATTGTGCCATGGTTGAGGGACTTCTCTCATGACAACTTGCTTGCGTTCGCTGGGCTTTGACTCTTTGTCAGAAAACAAAAAAGTTTTCATCAGTTCTCTTTTTCCCTTAATGTCTCCTGAAGGATGAGTCAATTGTCTGAGGGAAAAATATCGTCACACACTATTAGATTTACTCTTTCTCTGGAAGTAATTCTTGCTACCCAAATTAGACATCCATGTCTAAGAGATGGTATAGCTTGAGACAGAACAATGCTTTCCCATGACCTTGGAAGGACCAGTGCATAGTGGTCGTCCCTTTGCTATTCCCATGCGAAATTTACTTTAGTGAATACTTGGAGATGGCACGGGACCAGCTGATTACTGGTGTCTGCAAGACCACGAATCCAAAGCTGATTGGCTCTAGCAGACATTGTGTTAATAGATAAGGTGCAATAACGGGATCCCGATCCTGATTCTAATTAAATACAAATTGGGATCCATGTAATCATTCGCCCCAAATGGTGTCCAACATGGGGCTACTGGACGTTTGAAATTGAAACTCATTGCCAGTGGTGAATCTACAGCTGAGATGGAGGAGACATACACACATGTGCACTCTTGAGGGACGCCACTCTTCACTGGACGACTGAGGTGAGTAGCTGTGGCAATTATAATATGGGGCAGTTAGCTACGAAGGAGCAAAAGCTCCATCAAGAGATTTTATGGAGAATTTTAAAAAAACGGGGCTTTGCAGTATCAGCCTTACAGTTGGCTAAATTGCTGGCATGGATAAGAGACTATTGCACATGGTTCCCTTTCTCAGGTTCATATGACAGCTTTTTGTGGGCAAATGTGGGAGAGGAATTTCAGACAAAAAGGGACTTGCAGATCAAAGACCCTGAGGAAATCATTATCACTTGGAAAACTGTGTATACAGCTTTAAATGCTCTAAAACCCACAGAAGATTTCTTACAAGCATCTGCTTCCCCCATTCCATTCTCTCAAAAGCAGGAATAGACTGAGCCGCAGTCTTTAGAAATATTAGGGATGATATCCCTAGCTCGACACAGGGAGGTAGATCCGCCAGAACCTGACGATCCTTTTGATCCCACAGAAATAAATCCTGACAATGAGCTTTATTTGTACCCACTGCTAACTCCAGTAAAGATTATGGCAGCCACTCCCTCTACGGTAGATGAAATTTTGCAGGTGCAGTGAAAGAAGTCAATATCACGCATGTCACTTATTAGAACTTTTGTTCCTACACGGCCTCTGACATGTACAGGACCACTGAATGTTGTTGGACAATCAAATGTTAGGTAAATGTAGGATTGAAGTGCTCTGTAAAGGAGATGTTTCTATCCTCCAAGCTATGCCTGTAATATATAAGCCTAACCAAGCCCCAGAGTATGCCCACTTACCATATGAGGCTGTTAAGGAAGTCCAGAAATCAACACGAGAATATGGTCTCCAGACTTCGCTTACTATCATACAGACTATAAGAGAATCTTATGTCATGACTCCTTCTGATTGGCGATCAGTATTTAGAATGGTTCTATCACCTGCACAATATACTGTCTGGGCACCAGAATACAAGAAACTTGTGACTCTGCAGATTATGGATAATATTGCTGCTGGACAAGTTATTGGAGAAAACGAGTTGCTGAGCCAAGGCAATTACACCATGGGAGCAATGCAAGCTGCACTGCCAAGAGCAGTATTTATGCAAGCTGCAGAGTTAACTATCAAGGCCTTGCGAGAGGTGCCAGATTCAGGCCATCAAGAAGCGTCTTTTGCATCAATTCGACAAGGATCTCAGGAACCTCATGTTCAATTCCTAGATCGGTTACAAACTGCTCTTATGAGATAAGTGAAACGAGGAAGTCGCTGAGATTTTGCTATTTCAGCTTGCAATTGACAATGCAAATGCAGACTGTAAGAGAGCAATAGATCCTATACCTAATCCAGCAAAAATGACAGCTGATTTCAAAAAGTTTTGTCAGGATGTTGGATCGGAACAGCATAAAGCAGAAATGCTCACTGTTACTTTAGCCCAGCAGATGGTAGTGGCGTGGGCTGCAGTTAAATCCTTTCAGTGCATTCATGAGGGGCCCAGCTGCCCGCCTGTAGCCCAGAAGACACACAGCATGGGAAGGACCGTGCTGCGGAGCCGTCACTGCAGACCCGGTGCCCCCTCCAGGAGTCGTGTGAAGGACGTGCCGACACGTGATCATAAATAAGGAGCAAACACGGAGATCCAGTCCCACGGCGGCAGCGAGAATCCTCCCCCAGCACCATGCGCTCCGCATCCAGAGCACCACTTTTCTAAGCCAAGATGGTCACCCAGATCTGTATCCCTTTCCCCAACCGCACACACAGTGTATGTTGTTACCACACAGCACAGGTAAACCTGGCAGCAAGGCAGGGAAAAGTCGCCTCTGCACCTTCCTTCCCCACCATGTCCTGATTTCCATACCCACTGGATGTCGAGATCCTGAGGGTTTTTTGTTTTTCCCCCTCCACACAACAATCTGAATAGGACACAAATATATATTAACTTATAGAGATGTATTAAATCTAAATGATTTAAATCTAAATTTAAATGATTTTTTTTTTTTTTGGCTGCTGGGGAGTAGAGGGACCAGACATCATCGTAATGCATATACAGTTGCATACTACTCTACCAGGACCCATAACTGAAGCAAATGCTATGGCAGACAAATCGATAATGGCAACAGTACTGCCGTGCAGCTTTGAGCAATCCTGATTATCTCACGACTTCTTTCATCAAAATGTCTCTTCCTTGCATAAACAATTTGCTCTGTCCTGAGAGCAAGCCATGGAAATGGTCCGTGCATGCCCCAATTGTCAACATATTACACAGGTCACCATTGGCTACCAGCAAAAAATGTAAAGCCTTATTTGATGACAGAGGAGTCAAAGCCACAGGAGAATTACGGCCCAGTGCAGAAGTTGAAAACCAATGGGCCGTTGGAGTGAATCATGAAACATTTTTAAACATTTGATGCAGTAGGGAATAGATGTGGTGGTGTTTGCAGATTTATACTTTTATGTACATTGTTCTTAACCTATATGATTAATATGGATACCTAATATGGAATATTATGCATGTTTGTATATGTGATGAGTATACCTATAAACCTAGCACAAATTTACTGGGCTCATATCATTGATCTGCCATTATTTTCACTCCTGACATGGTGGGTCGCATCCCCTCCAATTGGCAATAATGGCATATGGCTTTACCTTTCTTCTTTTTGAAAGAAATATTTCTCAGTTATTGACAAATAGCAACCATTCTAATCTGACCCTTCTTCACATCCAGCAGGTTATGGTATGCAGTTCACATCCATATGTCTTTTTATTAGCATCTAATCTGAGTATCACAAATTGTAATGTTTTGTTTTGTGTAACAAGTAAGTAGTAATCTAATGAAAAAAAGGGGAAATAAGAATAAGCATATGGATATATATATAAAGCATATATATTATGAATATAAATATAATATAAAATATTTATGTAAATATAAAACATATTAATATCAAAATATAAGTATACATATAAATAAATATAATTCCTCATATAAATGTTATATATATAAAATTAATTTATATATATATAATGAACATATGTATATATAAACATAAATATAATTACTTATATATATAAAATATGTAGACCTTGATGAGAAGACTACAAAAGGCCCAGATCATGGCAGCTCCTTTTGTCAATGGCCTGGCTAAACAAAAAGGGACGAGAGGTGAGAGACTGTATAGCTTGAGACAGAACAGCGCTCTCCCATGACCTTGAAGGACCAGTGCATATTGGTCCTTCCTTTGCTATTCCCATGCAAAACTTACTTTAGAGAATACTTGGAGACATCATAGGGCCATCTGATTAATGGCGTCTGCAAGGTCATGAATCCAAAGCTGATTGATTGGCTCTAGCAGACATTGTGTTAATAGATAAGGTGTTCACATGAGCAATAAAGGGATCCCGATTCTGATTAAATACAAATTGGGGTCCATGTAATCATTCACCACACACCTATGCTTTATGGGTGAGGCCTACAATCTACAAACATTATATATTTCCATATAAAATGTGTATGTGATAAGATATGTACTTTCAGTGACGAATAAAATCAAAATAACCATAATAATTTGCCCATGATTTGATGCACTGCTCACCTAACTGAAAAAAGAAAGAAAGCTGGATTTGAGTCAGCCTTCTTTGCATTTTTTATCACAGGGGATCAAAATGCAGAAATTAAGTGATCATATCATAGACAAAAAGGAAAACTTGAAAACAGTAATACATGAACCACTCATGTAGTTTATTTTTCAGTATATCTTCAACACTGTTGCAGGAGATGATGACACAAATGCACTGTCAAAATCTGTGAAAATTTGTGTATCATCAGCACTGTGAAAAATGTGCTTCTGATATTCAGATAATTTATTTTATCATATATGTGGAAATCTGCTTTCTTCTGAATATTTATTTAAACAATGATTTGCCTGATTGAAGTGTTAAGAGGAGACCCAAAGTCCTTTTAAAATAGAACAAATAGAAGTATGATTTAGTATTGTTACTGAACTTTATTTACTTTGGATTAAAATATTACTGATATTAAACTAATAACAAAGAATTCCTAATCGTTGCATATAGAAATGTATATAGAAAACAAAATATATAGTTTGTACAAGATTATTTCCTAACTGGTACTTGTCGAGTATAATAAAAAACTCTTGCAACATATATTATTCTCAAATGTTTCTCATGTGTGTGTATATGTGCACACATACAGACTCATGTGTGTGCGGACTCCTTGAATATGTTAAATTTGGGGCGGGGTTTATGGATTGATTGTAACCAAGATAATATTCACCTTTTGAATAACAATATGAAGGGGTTTTTAGACTTTTTTTCCAATAGTTTCTGTAGAACTATTTTTAATCAACTAAATTAACTACTTTTTGATTTCAGGAACCACCACTATTCATTTTACTTGCTTTCATGAATATTGTCATACAATTTAGTGGTATGTATACATCTTTATCTTCCCTGGGATATATAAACAAAAATAGGCATTAAATAATATTATATAAAGTAGTTATTGTATTGTATAGTTATGATCTTTTATTCATTTGTCTTAGCACTAATACAAGAAGGAGAGATTTTAGATAATTAAGAAAAGCATTTCATATTTACAGTTACAGAGGGCACTAATATTTTTTCACAAACTAATAACAATTACGGAAAACTAATACTCCTGGTCCTTTCACCAGTGGACAGCTAAACAGTCACTTCTGCTTTGTCCTTTCCAAAATAAGGGAAGACCAGATATATTTTTTTATATATATTTGCACATACAGATACACACACACATCATACAAATATATTCCCTGTGTGTGTGTGTATGTAAGAGAGAGAGAGAGAGATGAGGATACTAAAATGAAAGATTATCAGGGTAATATATGAAAACATATTTAGATAATATGGATAAATAAATAAAAAAAAGAGTTTTAAGTAGGTTTAAATGCTTCAGAAAAGACACCCAAATCCACACCTTTCACAAACTGTTTCATAATTGTTATTTATTCAGATACATACTAAAGCCTCTTAGCATAAAGTATATTTGTTACTACGCAAAAACATCCTCTGATTTTTTGCTTGTTTGTTTTTCCTTTGATCCGGCTATCCTCCAAAGAAGACATCTGTGTTTAAATCATGGTCCTCCTAAATTTTACTAGTACAGGATTTCATCCTCATTCCTTATTTCCTACTGGGTGCCTTATCTCCTCTCTGAGACTGGGCACTTTCTTCAACTTTTGCTGAAGGGGAGGTCACTGGGCTGTCAGGATGAAAGAGCACTGTGGCTGGCAGAGTGTCCCTGACATATGATTGTAGGCTGTTGTCTCCATCCAGGAGCAAACTGAGTCTCATGATCTTGGTTCAAGACTCTTTTGAGCTGATTTAAATGTGAGTATCCACAAAACATTAAAAACAAATTAAATTAAACAAAATAAATTTTATTTTGTTTAAATTTGTTTGTTTAATAAATTAAACAAATAAAATGAATAAATAAGGAGTATCCCTGATATGTTCTCCTTTGTTTCCCCTGCCAAGAGCTCACACGGCCTTTCTTGTGCTAGGACTGATTCTGTGTTTTAAGCTAACACTAAAAAGAAAAATGATTAGTTTCTAAATAAGTCAAATCCCACCTACCAAAGGGCTTTACAAGTGTTTAGTGCTAGGCGAAAAATAAAAATTCGAAGGTGAGATTGAGAGCTGGGTGGAGGCATTCCTTCAGGAACCAGTGTGAAATAAAGCAGATATGATATCCTCTCTCAAAGAGATCATAGCTTTCTAATCTGAATTTAGGCAAACTATTTATCTCTTTGGCCCAGACATTCAGTGAGGAGGTCTGTGGATTATTCTAGAAGACGGACCTGTGTCCACTGTGGATTGTCTCAGACTACAGATCCACAACAGTTTAAAGTGAAATAAGGCATGATCACTGAAGTCCTTTTCTCTCACCGTCTCTGAGCCTCCCTTGTGCATTAATGATGACTTGACAGTGAGATCAGGGCTGCAGTTCATGAACTGGATGAAACCATCTGTATGTAAACTGATACTGCAAAATGAGAGTAGTTTTCTGTCTGTGTTTCTCTGAACTAGCTCATTTAGTGCCTGACTTGCATCTGATTGAGGCACAAGGGAATGATGCTGCCAGATAGAGCAGTAGAAGGAATGTGACTGCATAAGGCATGACTTTGTTTTATAAAGAACTTGAATTTTAATGCCCTTGTTTATAAAATGGGATAATATCTGCTTATCAATACTGCTCCAAAAATCAGTTCGTTGTAAATACTAATGATGCATTTCTTTGAGAATTCAAGATGGAAACAACATATCTGGAAAACACTTTTTTCCAGTTTTATTTTATTGTAGTCCTTACTTTATCACAGAACTCTGAGATTCTTAAACTTTTGCTATTGTTTATAGCAATTCACATTAGGAAAAGTAACAGAAAACAATTCACTTCAAAATAAAACAGAATAAATCACATTCTGAAGGAGATTGCACTGAAATGATCTCATTCTGAACTTTATTCCTTTGCTTTCGCAGCTCTGTTATGTCCAGCATGCAGAGCAGTCTGAATTTCCCTGTGACTCCTTGGTGCCTTTTTTGGCAGCTTTTTCTCTAGGTTCTCTCTTCACTGAAAGCCTATGGGTGAACAGCAGTGAGTGTGGGCCCTAAATATCAAGCCCACCAGCCCACAGGGACAAAGGACTCACAACAACTACAGTAAAAAGGTACTTATGGAAAGAATGACGAGCTCTTGGTAAAGAATGTCATTAATGCTTATTACAGCCATACTATCTCACTGAACTTTTGCTTTATTTGTTTTGCTTGCATTTTGGGATGCAAGCAAGGGTTAAGGGAGAGACTGCAAGCTTTGAGTTACTTAAAATGCTGTGGTAAATAAACAGATGTTATAAGTCTAAGATATTCCTGAAAGTCCAAATTGCCTACTATGGCTACATGCTGCATTTTTCAATGTCTGATGTTTATAAAGGCACCATTATTTTACGTGATGCTTGAGATATTTTAAAGAAGTTTGATTTTTGAGATGGTGGAAAAGTTTAAAGGTATCTTAAGATGAAAACAATGAAAACCAAGGGAATTCATAATTCTTAATTACTTCCAAAAAAAAAGGAATGTCCTTTAGGTTACTCTCTATCCCATAAAATGTGTCAATTTTCTCTTGAATGGTTTCTTTCATGAATGTTGACAGCACAGTACAACAGCAAGTCAACGCTAGTGATGTAAGGAGTTAAACTGACAACCTCCGAAGTCCAGTCATTTGGAATGGCACAGAGAAAAGAAAGGCTTAATTACTGAGCACCTGACACTTGTTCTATGTAATTGCTGGTTTGAAGACCACCCATAGCTCCACATCCAAGGACACTCAGGAAAACTCTTAAATCGCTTAAAACTCATACTATTACAGATGTAGATAGCTATATGAATTCTTTCTTTAAAAAAAACAATACTTTTCTCAAACTGCATTAATTTACTTTCTATGATTTAAATCTACCTCTACAAAAGAGTACTTCATCCTTGATATTTAAGTGAATTTTATTTTTCCTTATTCAAACTAATGAATTTGAGATACTTGGTTTCACGTTTTTGACTCCTACATGGCAAATTATGAGAAGAGAAATGCAGCTTAGCTATATATGCTCTATTCATAATTGATTTGCTTGCTTACTCATAGTGCCATATATTCAGGATGAGGTTTAGGGATGAAACTTACATAGAATGGATGATTATTGAAACAATTAATAGTGCATATTCATAACATGATATCTAGACACTTTACTCAGAGCACTCACACAGGTAGGTTAAAACAGCATGGTCCACATGGAAACAAAATAGGAACAGGATCTAACAAAATACTCAGAACTTCCTTCCACTCAGAGGAGCACTGAAATTCGGTCACTACTGTCTATCAAAGTATATTAAATAAATCATTGAGAAAGAATAAGGCTTTAAGAAGGAGAAATTTGATCAAAACCATTCTGAGTGGAAGGAAGGGCCTGAAAAGGGTGAAAGCAAAAGGCTTTTTATCAACCTTACAGCAATTAATTGAAAGGAATTGAGAACCAACGTGATAAAAATTTTGCTTTGAATCATTTAACATCTATTTATATCCTGATTTGTAAGATATTACTGGAACACTATCTCTCATAGAAAATTCTGTTTACTATGGTAATGTTGAAAATGAATATTGCAAGCATGACTGTAAGAATAATGTTACTAAATTCATGTAATGGTGAAATCAGTTAGGCATTTTATGTGATGGCTGAGCAGAGCAGCCAAATAATACAATGCCTAAACTTCCAGATATTTCAGATGATGTCTGTACTTTTAATTGGTTTGTGAATAGGGTGATGAAACAGTCATTCCATTAAGGAAATAAGAATTTTCAAAGAATAATGTTTTCATATTATGATCTGTTATATACATGGAATGCTCGTGAATTTGCAATGGGGAAAAGATAAAAGATTTCTAGATAAGTGAAGAATGCTATGAACACAAAATTTTAAATATTCATGGAAAAATATTGGTGCAGTTAGATCCAGTGAAATGATTGTTGCTCTTTTGCCTTATTTTGAAAGAAACACCTATTTATGGACCTAATTGCACTATTTAGTTTTAATTTACAAAACTGGAGCTTAGAATTCATAGATCTTATTTAAAAAAAAGCAGAAACATGAATTTTGTACAAAGTAAAGCAGAAGTCACTAGAAACTCTCCGATGATAGATAAAATAAGCAACAAGAACAACACAAAACTTCTCTTTTATAGGGCCTTCAAGTCAATTTGATAAACTTTAAGGAAAATAAAAATCTACTACATAATCTAAATATTATTTCCATTTTTACATTATGTTGGACATCTTATGCTGTGGTTGAAAATGGGATTCTAATCCAATGAGTAGTAAGTAGTGTAATTCACTCACCTTGATTTTTTATCTCATGAAATCCCATAGTGAAATTAAAGATTAAGGCAAAGAGATATAGTTTACCAGGTTCAGTATAGCCTAATAGATACTTCTGGGTACAGAGTCCATGAAAATCTTTGTAAGTAACTTCTGTCATTTGCAATATCTGGTAACCTCTGCTAAGATAACTCTAAGGTTAAAGCCATTTCAGTCTTAGGGAACTGTAAGTGGGTTTGGGGCATCTCTCCCTGAACATGATTTTCATTTTGCAGATTTTCCATAGCAATGAGATAGCAGAGATGAATTTGGCAGGCAAAGAGGAAGAAAAACAATCAATGAATTAACAAACCTGTCCTTTTATTATATATATTAAAAACAGTGCCACTGAAACTTCGGAATTGAAAAGGCTATATCTAATTACTTTGAGTGGGTGAACTAAAGAATGGGAATAAAAAATTACAGAATACATTTTGCATTCAGGTGAAATTGCTGATGTTTATGTGCTTAACGGTGCCTGCAATTTGCTCAGTCAGTTTCTGTTGCTATAATGTTAACCTCTTTTTTCTGTATAAAGTGGAATTTGATCTTTTAAGGTTTTGTAAGCATATTTTCTGGTGTTTAAGTATTAGGCTACAGGAATTAATATGAAAATAGCTGAGATTTGGGAATCAGATAATGAATGCCTGATACACAACAGAATAAAGTTTTCATTCCATGGTAAGACAAGTCCAAAGACGTGAAGGAATCAGAAGGCATTAAAACCTAGTCAGTGAGCGCAAAAAGCATGTTCTGCACAGGCTATCTTCAGATTCTGTAGGCTATTTTTAAAGCAATATGCAAGTAGCTAAAACCAAATCTATTGGTAAGAGGCTTTAAATTACCTTCGGAGACCACATCCCCCTTAAAAAAAAAAGGAAAAAAAAAGGAAGAAGAAATAAGTGGTTTACAAGCTTTAAGTTGTACATATTATAAAGTAATAAATGATAGTTCATTTTTGTGCTTATTGAGAGGTTATAGTGAATATCAGAGGGAAAAAAAGTAAATTTATTAAAATGCTGGAATTTTTACTACTTTTTTCCTACAATAAAAACAGTTTATTCTACTGTCTTTGATTGAACTGTCATTCATTTACTCAAAATACTTGTAAAATTTGCTGTTTTTTTCCCCAAAAGGCATTCATTTCTACAGTACTGCAATGTTACAGATAAGTTTTAAAAAACAGATTTTTTTGACTTCTTTTGAAATGTATTTCCAAATGTGTATATTATAGTACACATCTGTGTCTCCAAGTAAGACAGTAATACAGATCTACTATTCTATTAGTAAAATTTTATATAAAAGGGGAATCGTATTTCTTGGTGTTTTAACTCTGTAAAATTTAATAGAGCTGTACAGGAAATTTGAATGTACAAATATGCCAAGACTTCAGCTTCAGTTTATAAACAGGGAAGATATTACTCCAAGTAGGTGACCCATATTCTAGAAAATGTCTAGATACAATATAGCTATATGGGTAAAAGCTACTCAGGAGATGAAGAGGAATCATCTACTGCTCTGCCCTTTAACAGTGTACTAGTTCTTATTCAATCCTTGTCTCTAAGTATTTTTGTTTAGTGACTTAGGACATATGCAGGACTGCTATTCAATAGTGGCTACAATTAGCCACTATTACAGGTTAGCCATGAGCTAACCATCAGATATGAGGTATAATCAAATTGTCTTAGTGTCTTCCTTCTGAATTTTCCAGCAAATCTGCTGCAGGGCGTATCCTATCTGGAGTAACTGATACTTACTTAATGTTAAAGAAGAAAAAAAAAAAAAAAAAAAAAAAACAAGGCTTATAATAAAAAAATGGAACTGTGACTGAGATGGAACTTACCCTAGATGACTAACATAATATGATGAAGTTAAAGAAAGGTACTGCAGTCTTTGAATATGTAGATAGTTGTTGGCATTACTCACATGTATGAATTAGACTGACAGCTACAATTACTTTCATCATCAGTATTTCACTAGTTACCTGTATAAAAACAAACAAATAAAAACCCACAGTTTTTAGAAAAATAAGCCTTTTTTACTACTATATACATTTTTTATATACTTATATTTTTTATAATGATGATCACTTTCCTAGGCTTTTTACTCTTTTATATCGTCCGTATAAAATCAATCATCAATCTAAAGAGATTCCTGCTGCAGTATTTGAATACAACGGGCATGCCTGTTTTAGTGACTTGGGTGATACAAAGAGGGAAGAATGAGTATTTGATGTGTCATGTTCTAGGTTCTTATTTCCACATCACACATTTATCATGAATGAATTAATACCCTCTGAGAATCCTAGCTGTCTGGTGCACACATAGACCCTGATGACCTTGACCGGCCTCATCTGAGACTCACATTGCTCTCTTGCCCATAGTGCAACAGTATCATTGCAGCTTTGATACTACTGGAAGAAGACTAACCTTGCCCATCGGTGATCATCTCACTGCATGCCACATAACTCTGACACAAGGTGAAATCCTCATGAAAATGTCCGGTCTATGTTGCTAATACAAGCAAAGCAGTGAGTCTAATCAGAAGCATCATTCAAAATGAGAAGTCTCACTGCTGTTAGAAATCATAGATAAGAGATGAAGAAGTTTGCAGAACTTAGATGAAGAAGTTTGCAGAACTCCCATAGGTACCTCAGAGAGGTACCTATGGGAGATTAAACACATACTAAGGAAATTTTTATGGCTTCAGACATGAGAATACCAGAAGCTACTTTCTTGTTACTAAAGGGCGACTAGACCCTGTGCCATACAACGGGAACATGATTATTTTAGCATGCATTCTGAAGGATACAAAGGTTGTATTTGGATGGTGTATTCTTGAATGCTCTTGTTTATAACCTGAATTGAGAGTAAACCCTGCTGACTCAAATCAATTTTATCAAATAAAATGCATTACTGCTATATAAATATACTTCATTCCTGTGGAATGAACTCCTAAACTTTTGCTGAAGACAAGTTCCATCCATGCAGCTTGGAAGAGGGTTCAGTTATAAGGGAGAAGGTTGAGTTTTCAGTAAGTCTTTCTCTCTAAAGCACACTCATACACATACTTCATTACAACAGTCTATATGACACAGAACCTATCTTAATAAAAAAGACCTTGAGATGAAGCAATAGATCTGTTACACAGCTACTTCTGAAAAAAAGTGCACATCCATCTGATTACATGAGTTATGATCATACTTCATATATTTCTGAAAGTGCATCTGTCTTGAGCCACACACAGCAATTTTGTAAGGTGAGCTGCATTTAGCATCTTTCTTTACCAAAGATCGTACACTAGCCAACATACTTTCACCATTGTGAGACCAAATCAATGTGTGCCTGGCCTCCGAGAGAATATCCTTTAGCTTATTATAAATGGCAATGAAAGATCTGAAGTGGGAGCAATGTGAGATGGTCTATTCACAGTGTGCTGTTTTGTACAGCATTTTTGCCTGCTGCTGTATGATTTTCCTTAGAATGGTGAGAGTGTTAGAGTATTGTGTTAGAAACTTACAAATATCTGAACTATTTAGACACTTAATAAAGCCCTATAAATCTCCGTGATAAAACAGTCTAACAATGCGGACAAAATTTTAGAAAAACAGTGCCATAGAAGGAAAAGTACAAAGGAAGTCATCTAAGCTGACTTTAAATAACATATACAAAAAATAATAAAAGGTAATATTTAAATGAAATAGACATTTTTACTGTGACATTTACCAATATTTTCAACTTCATGGGTCTGCTGGCAGAAGCATTCTCTTGATCTTGAAGAAGAAAATCTTGACCTCAGAGAAAAGCAGACAATCCTGTATAAGGTATTGACACCCTGAAGAGTTTTTTTGGGGCATGAATAGTTCTATCTGTTCAGATACACTATAGAGAAACTTGAGTAGCTACCTTTCCCTCTACTCTCAGCTAGGCATAACTGGAAATAATTGGTCTAAACTCCAGAATTTCCTTTCTAAGGAGAAAATGAGCCTAATATAGGCCTGTCTCTCACTTCAAGGCTGAGATTTGGATAAATGCAAGCAGAGAGGATGGGAAATATTCCTACTTTTCCTCAATGAGATGTATAGATTAATCTAGACATATAGCCATAGAGATACTGCACACTTTCTATCTGTTGTTTCATGATTTGTTCCATTACTCTTTGAGTTGTTTTGAACCAGTTATATCACTGGCAACTGGCATATTGAATTAGTTCCTTTATTTTCAGTGAAAAGAGAACTGAGCAAAGATTTTTTTTTTTATAGTAACTTCTTTTTGCATACTCTCTAACAATATTCACATAAATTTTCACAATTTTTCTCCAGTGCCCTATACACTCTCTGATATTTTTGAGATTCTTAGTATCTGTTTCTTAGCACCTTTAGCACTCATGATAATTTTTTTTTAATTGTCTTTTTCCTACTTTTGGAATATTGATTTTTAAGGGATCATCATTCTTTTAAAAATCTCTGAAGAATGGAAGGCTTAATCTGTGTACTTAACACATTCTTAGGGAGAAGATATAGACATTGATAATCCATTAGCACCAGTAGCTTTATGATAATTTCTATGTAATAGTCCAAAACATGAAAGCACTTAGTCTTTCACAAGCAGATGGCAAAAATGAGAGCAGGATAAGGTAGGGATGAAAAGGGGCAAAAGATATATCATTTTCTGTAGAAAGATACAATTGATTTTCTCTTGTTATTTTAAATAACGCTTTCAAATGATTTTATGGGGAAATAGGCATTGTTTATGTCAGAAGGAGTAAAAAAAAAATATCTGAAAAAAATTTTGTATCAGACATAGGGTTTCAAAGGGTGAACATCATCATCTTACACTTTTTTATCACCTTATTGCTTACTAGAAAAGGATAAACATTTTACATTTTTTGGTCGCCATGCACTAGCAATAGAATGTCTATTCCATTTTTTTTCTTATTTCCTTATTTCTGTACTATGTACAGTCCCAGTTGATGCTTTTCCAGAATTAAATTTGTATATAGGCTGCTTATCAATTTCACTTGATACATGAATATGCTTTCTCTCATCTATGTTTCTATTTAACTTTTCTATGTGATTGATGGATTTGCAAAAGGAAAGATGTTCAATGTATTAAAATTCTGTGAAGTACTTCAAAAAAATGCCTAACTTACTTTCATATAAAAAAGTGCATTTGGGTTGAACATATCACAGAACATATGAGAGAGAATTATTGTGTTCCTCACTATAACAAGATTTTGATTGTCTTGTGATATATTTGTCTTGTTTTGATTTATCTGCTTTTGACATAACAATATTCTCTAGCTTATCAGATAATCACAAATCATCTCAAAATATCTACTTCCACTTTTTTATTTAATAACATTTAATAAAAAGTAAATAGAAATGTCTTCTTATAAACAAAGCTTACATCCTGTGTCAAAATATCTAATTCTTGAAATGTTTTTGATACCTTCTATATCATCATTGAAAACTGTTTCATTAGAAGTACTTCAGACAGACACACTATTTAGTACATAGAAAGAAACTGCATAAAAATAATGACATGGGAAAGCACATTGATTTCTGACTTTATACAATATTAAAGGGTTTTGCAGTGAGGACCGCATGATTTTAATAGCTTTCAAATCATGTTAATTTTCATTCTAAGTTTGTTGGTTAGTTAGGACAGGTGAAAAGGCCTATTCTTATTCTTAACATAAGTGCAGTCTGGGTGTTAATTACCAGATAACTAAAAATAGTTCGTTACCGTTGATAAAATTGCTCCACATAATCATAGCTCTACATAAACTATATTTTTCCAAGTGTATTCTTTTAGTGGAGTGAATAATATATTTTTTACTTTTACACACCATTCCTCCAGGTACAGGTCTCCTATATGATTTACTTCTTTGTTCTCAGTGCCATGAAATCAGGCCTCCAACTCGTCCTTTCAAATGATCAGCTTTTCAAATGCCTTGCCATTTGCTGATGGACGCTTTCCCCCTTAAAATGACACAGATCCAACTGATACAAACTCAAGAATAGTCAAGAATAATGACAAGGCAAGTCAAGAATAATGCTGCATACAATTTTTTTTGACCAGCAATGGTCAAAAAAATCAAGGTTATGCTTCATAAGGTGCTTGAAGATACAATATACCTTGCCCAAATCAGAATTTTAATATAAATATATCTTCTAGATTATTAAATCTAAACTAAAAAGTTTAGATTTAAATATGTCTAGATCAAATAAATTAGGAAATTATTTATTTAATATGTATTTATTTTATTTCACTGTCATATATTCAGGAAACATCTGACAGGTTATGATACATTTTGAAGGCATTTTAAGAACCTGTAAATTCCTTTTTTGTAAATGTCAGATGATTGATTCAGATTGCTGTATCTAATCTACTAAAATGATTCTAGGCACTGAAATCATATTGATTTGTTAATAGAATCATATAAGGTCTTTTACTGTCCTTAAAAACTTTGTTAACCTGAAATCTCAAGTCTGACTACAGCCCTATATCTTTCACTACAGGTGAGGAGAGCATCTGTTCTCCATCGATAGAGATGGAGATTTTATTTGGGAATTCATGCTCTTCTGGCCTTCACACATACACAAGCACACCTACTGTTACACACCTACGTAAGTATTGATTGTCTTTAGATATCACATCATGATTCTTGCTTAAGAATATGTTATAAATTATTTGTTTCACTTAGATTTTAAATAAATTTGACTATGGACACAAACAGCTTAATATTTCTTTCATCACTTCATTCTTCATTATGACCCAAGCTAAACTTATAAAGCCCAGTGTTTATAAGTTTATAATAACAAGCTCCATGATAAGGAGATCTCACTAACTGCTTAAGTTCAGTCTGAGGAAGAGCAGTCCTATGCTAGACCTTCTTCTGTAAATGCTTTCATGATAGTTTCAGCTTCCTTCAGTTCTCAAGAGGGAGCTAGCTCATACAGTGGACCAACTGAGAAAAAGGAGAAAAAAATGATATTCCTCACTGCTGAGATTTTGGAATGACAGGAGTCATTGGGGAGCTACCAAGTACTAGCAACAAGAAGTCATGCAGACAGAGCCAGAAAAGATTCTGGGGATGTTATTAAATCTAAGTTCGGAAATTATTTATTCTGTTTGAAAGATTATTTTGTCATCCAATAAAAGAATTTAAACCCTAGATGTAGAAGTCCATTCAGCTGTAAACCAAACAGATGCTGCTACAGCTTGTTTGACAGCTATTACCTTTGAGTCTGAGGTCTCAATGGGATCAGTACAAATCACTGTGATTCACTGTAACGACAACAAAAAGAAAGGCACACTTACCATTTCAAAGGAATTTTTCATGGTCTTAAACTAAGCAAATATTCCAGACTACACTACTTTTGTAGAATATAAGAGTGAAGAATGTTACTACTGGTTGTTCCTCCAATTATTCAGATAGCTGTTCACCACTGTAGTCCCTATAACAGGACACCTAGAAAATATATTATTTTGTCCTGAACAAAAAGCTGCTTAAATTAAAATAAGTGATAAAAAAAGACAGAACACAACGCAAAGATCAGATGAAGTCTGACCAAAAAAAGTGTGAGGAATGCTTTTCTTTTTTTCTCTTCTTCCTCCCTTTTTTTTCTTATCTGTTTTTTCTCTCTCTTTTCTTTCTCCTTTCTTTTTTTCTCTTTCATCCTTTTTTATTTCTTCCCTTCTTTTTCTCTTTTATTTTCTCTAGACTTTCTTCCTTCACTTCTTTTTCCCTTTCCCCTTCCTTTTTCCTTTCCCTTTCCTTCCTCAAGCGTCACTTCCTCAATGTCCAGCAACAATGCATCCCTGTACGCAAAAAATCAGGTAGAGGGGGCAGGAGGCCTGCGTGGATGAGCAAGGAGCTTGTGGCGATGCTCAAGCAGAAGAAGGCAGTATACAGAATGTGGAAAAAAGGACAGGCCCCCTGGGAGAAATACAGGAGCCTAGTCAGGGAATGCAGAGTTATGACGAGGAAAGCTAAGGCGCATTTGGAATG
>JAWLRI010000971.1:1389666-1406015 GCA_034781795.1 Crypturellus tataupa
GGGGGTTGGACTAGATGACCTCTAGAGGTCCCTTCCAACCTTAGGCATTCTATGATTCTATGATTCTATGATTCCCCTTCCCTTTCCTATCTCCCTTCTGTTCCCTTCACCTGTCTGCCTTCCTGATGTGGAATGGATTATTTGTAACCATCCTTAGCTATTGTATACATGCTAATAAATGTTTTAGTGTTCTAGGCTAGAGAGCAAGTGATTTAGTTCACTCAGGTGAAACCTGATATACAAATATGCATTTTCTAAGTTCAGTTTCATCAGTCTACCCAAGACATTGTTTAATTATATGTATATGACTATCATACAGTACTCTTGAAAAGTATAACTGCAAACTTTTTCATTTAAGATGAAGTTTCTTATACTTTTTTCAGTTAAATTTAGAAGGTTTTAAGAACTATGAATTCCAAACTGGAGAGTTTTTCCTTAGTACTCAAAGTACTTCAATGTTACATGCTTAAATATCCAGCTAAATCATTTATTCTGTATTTATCAAAATATATATTTTCCAAGAAAAACAAAATGCACACGCACATCCACACTTACATGTTCATATACATCACACATGTCCACATTGTAAATGACTGGTATCATGAAGACACCTACATCAAAGCTTGCTATAGCTTATTTTCATATATGAGAAAAGAATAAAACTTCAAAAAATGGTCTTGTTTACCACCATAGAAAAATGTCCAGAATTCTATTTGTTTTGTTTACGAAGCACTGCACATGGTCTGAAACTATCATAATGAATTTCTCTCTAATAAAAAGAAGAAAAAATATATAGAAGAAGAAATTGAAGACCTTCACCTTGATAAGATCTCATCAACCAGACATAGCAGAAATGTGATCATATCTAATACATAATCTTAACCATCTTGACAGTTAAATATAATTTAAAAATGAAAGTACACAGCAACTTTGAACCAACCCAATCAAAGATTTTGAGGAAGTTCTTCACAGTGGAGAGAACATTTAAATGTTATACCTTCTGTCATTTCTTCAGAAGGAAAGTCTGACTTTCCTTCTGATGAGTCTTGGCACAGCACTCCAAAGAAACAGGGAGAAGCTGCATTCCTGGAATAAAACTCTCGCGAAGCCAGTGAGAGATACATCAGACGTTTGCCTCAAAGGAGAAATCTTATATTTTGTTAAGGTAGATAAAATCGCTCAGAAGTCAACAGGCTTACTGAAGGAAACTCTTGTTCCTTGTTGAAAGCCAACATTACTAGAAAAAACATACAGAAAATAAAGCGGTAATTTAATTAAGATGACACACCTACCACTTGTCTTCTCCCAAATAAATATTTAAAATTTTGTTGTTTAGAGGTCATATATGACCATCCATACAGTAATGACAATATGTTAAAATTACCACCCACTTTAAATATTATTTAATTATGTATAGCAAACATTCAGTCTTAAATTGGATATTAAGCAACATTCAGAAACTATAAGTAATTGCATATTTTTCAGTTTACTGGAATGAGTTCCATTAGTATATACTGCAGCCAAATCATTATTAGCAATATTTTGCAATATGGTACCAAATTTCAAATATTACAATACATTTAAGCACCTGCATAAACAGGAATGATTTTCAAAGAAACTATTTACACAGCAATGATCATTCAACTTGCAAATAACCTCTGGCATTCTGTATTTTTCATGGTTAAGACATTTTTAGAAACTCACAAAAGCCTGATAGGTAGTAACTGAGAAACCATCAAAATTGTTCACATTCTTAAAGCTTGGCACATACTTAAATACACTCCACAATCATGCCACATTTTTCAAAATGAATTTTTGAATGCTAATTATACAGATGTTAATAGTAAAGAACCATATCCACATAATATGCATATGAACTCACAATTCTCCTAACTTCACTGTAAAAATGAACAAAAACTCTCAACAGAGACTAAAACAGAATATCTATGATAATATATTATTTTGAACAACTTTTAATGCATATCATAATTGCACCCACAAGAGGAGGGAAGGCCAGCTTAGAGTGTAATCAAATTACAAGCCTTCACAGCAGCTTTTATCAGGACTGACAATTATAACCTACAGTTTGGATATATTCCATTCATGATACCGCTGTTTCCAGGGAGTTTCCCATTTGTTTTAATAGGATGGCTATCTAGAGATTAGCTTTTATCATTTTAAAATTGAATATACTAGAGCAACAGCCAAAAAATCATGCAGACTTAAACATGTGTTTCCAGCATTATCTCACATTAGAGGGTTAATTACTTTCTTGTTCTTAATATAGAACTGCATTCAGTTGCTAAGGAAACCGATGATTTCTTCATGTCTACAACTACTTGAATCATGTTGCATTTTCTTTATTTTGCAAGCTGTTTTCTAGGAGGTTTTGTGAGGGTCTTGGTGGCTTTTTGGTTATTTGTTTTGGTTTCTTTCTTTTTTTAAAATAATCTTAAAGGGAAAAAAAAAAAGAAATAACACCATTGCTTTAAAAAAAAGAAGACTGAGACTGACCCAGTAATAGCCAGATTTTTGAAGATGAGGCAGAATAGTGTGTTGTTACAGGGGAATGAACAGTGGTTCTTCCTAGGTTCTTCTGATTCCTAGTTTCTTCCTAGGAATCAGAGTTTGAGACAGTGAACACGAAATGACTTTGAACCCTGAGACTGGTGACTCAGCTTCTGCCAACTCAAGATATTCTGCCCATCCTCTATAAGAAAAAAAAAAAAACCACATTTCTTCTAACATCTTTCCTTAAGTACTAGGTTCAATAAAGATATGTCATGGGTATACAAACATCCAAACTGGCTCCAACTGCAGCCAATCTGGAGCCAGGGAATCTGAACACTGTGGATGGTCCTGAGATGCCCTTTCCAGTTATGTGGAAATAATCTGAAACTCAGAAGCAGGTCACACCAATGTGTGACACATCCACCTGAGAGAACAGAACAGAGAGAAATACAGGTATCCCTGCTTCAGCACTGATTCTGTTCCCCTCAGTCTGAGGGGAACTAGAGAATCACTTTAAGGAACAGTTCGATAAACATTACTTCTGGAAAGTGACTTCCTGAGAGAATATAATATTTTACATTATTTTGAGCCAAATTTCATCCTTTAATATCTCTCATATTCCAGTAATTTAAGTATTATATGGCTCACTTTTCCACAAGGTGAGCAATATTATTTAACATTTCAATATATGGCAATATGTGATCACTCTATTATAATTTTGCCTGGCAAGCTGTAACTAGTATTTAGTGATAACACTGGCAAATGAAGGATATCAGAATCCATCCACAAGTTGTTTTAAAATAAAAAATGCTTATTTCTATCTCTTAAAAGGAATATTATGATATGTTTAAGTACAAGAGCATTTAAAGCACTATAAGGGCATAGAAGAAACACATAGAAGAAAGGGTAAAGCAGAATCACAAACCCTTTGGTTTCTTTTCTAAAAGCACTGGGTTCACAGACACGTATTCAAGTAAGAAAGACTTGGGCACTTAAGTCCCTCAACCAATCCAAACAGCAGATCTGCATGTCAGTATAACCTTATATGTCCAATGGTCAAAAGTGATGAATTTTTTATGATGTTTAACTAATATGTGCCTAGCTTAAGGTCAGATCCCACCAGAAACTCTTGTTAGTTTTTTTCTCCTCCTATTTCTCCCATTGATGCCTGATCCAGCAGAAGTCTCAGTCCAAATATGACATACTCGTTTCCAACCTGAAAATTCTCAGGATGGAAAAGTGATCTCCTAAAATTCCACTATCCAAATATAGCAATAGTTAGTTCAGCTCAGTAGTTAATTAGGTATAGAAAACTGCACATTTCATTTATCCTTCTAATACTTTCATTCCATTAAAATATTTTTTAAAACCATAAATCACAAATAGCTGGACTGTAATTTTCACTTGCCAGTCATCATTAAGAAGTCAATATGTCTCAGCAGCTATTAGGCATCTATTTGAAAGCCTACTTTCCCACATTAATGAGAATATATCTTCAGTACTTTGTTTGGTAAAAAATTGGTGAATTTGATAATTTTTAATGGATAATTTAAGATGAGCTGATATAGTATATCAGATTATATATATGTATATATATACACACACATATGTAATATATATTCAAGTAATCTCAGATTCTCTCTATATAAACTAAATTATATATGTTATTTTTCATTTGTGTGGCAAATGAAAAGAGCGGCATTTACTTGTCATGCCATGTCTTTCAGGTGACTCATGATCCATTTTGCAGAGTATTTTTTGTTTTGGAGTTTATTTGATTGATTTTTCTTCTTTAATTACTCAAAATGAGAAAACATGTTGTCTTTAGACCTCTTTTAACCATGATTTTCTTTAAGGATCAAGAAATCTTGAATTAATGTGAGTTTGCACCAGTATCAAGAATTTTGGTAGATGATAAATCTTTTTATGCCTTCCAAGAACGAGAAAAAAAAAGAAAAAAAAAGAAAAAAAAAAGTAACATTTGATTTACTACCAACTACAGAAATACACTAAAGTAATACAAATGTCTTCTAAATTCAATCTGACAAAGCATGGGAGATATGTCTTACATACTGTTTTGATTCACCCTTTTCTCTATTTGTAGCTTGGGCTAAATGAAGCATCTACTTCAGCTTTGAATTTCATTGTACTTTTCTATTCGGGGCTGTAAACAATCTTAATATCCTTTATCCTTCTCTCTTTTTTCTCTATTGACCATAGTCACTGCAGAGAATGGCACTTACCTTCTTACAGAGATATTGAAGGAAGAGAGTTCCTTAACTCACTCGATCTCATCAATAATTCAGCTCTCTGGTAGGCAATTGCCTGCAGCTTCTGCAGTCATGATTGACCAAGATAAGCAAAATTATTCCTTCAAACAACTGGTCTTACTTTTCCAATAAGATCTGTCACATATGGAACACTTTTTTTTTTGACACTTTAGTGAATAATCATCCACCATATGTAACTTGACCTTTTGAATTATGAATTCAGAGACTTCAGGATTGAAAAAAGAAAAGGTGGAACTGTAAGCAAAATGAGGTAAATGCAGGTAAAACACATATTCACACATTTATGCAGAAAGTTTTTGCAACAGATTGCACTGACAAGTGTAACCTTGAGAAGATTGTTCTTCAAGCTGGTCAAAACTTGTATGCATATTCTTACACTTCTGCTCACTCTGATCATTAAAAAAAAAAACTAACAAACAAACAAAAAATAGTAAAATGATAGCAACATGCAACACTGAAATTTAGGAGCTTATGAATAACGCCCACTTAAACTGGGATATAAGAATTTTCCGAGGATCTCCCAGGCTGCTTTTTATTGCTGTAGATAGGTAGGTAAATTCAGTTGAAGAGAAAGATATCCAAAAACTTCTGATTACATGCAATACGCACATCACCTCACATTGTAGCCAAGCAAGCACACAGAGTGATCCAGCTGAACAGTCACAAGGTGTCTGTGTCAGGATGAACCGAAATAATAAAGAAATGTGAGTCATTTAAGTCAAGCAATGCTGTTACCTATTTATACTTTTTCCTTTCTCTTCAGACCTCATGACAAAATTAAGAACCTCAATACTCTCTTCAGCTTCTACGGGAGTTAGATGGAGTTAATTTGTATAGCACAGAATTTTTAATCAGATGAAATACTATTTTCCCTTGTTTCAAGGCTCATTTTAAAACATGATGTCTTTCATTTTATCTTTTCTTTGAAAAAAAAAAAAAACAAAAAAACAAAACAAAAAAACACTTATCTGACCAGAAAGCTGTCATACCCGTCTGTTGTGTTTTATGTGGATGACACCTTGGTCTCATTCAAAATATCTTAATTTTGCTGGTCTTATCAACAGAATCACGGATGGTCAAGAGCTCCAGCTTTGATCACATCTGTCCTCTAACTCTGGGTCCTACAAGAACATCATAGGGCTATGAGATTGGGGGCGAGGAAGTCTTGTTTTGCTCTACAGTGGTTTGAACAAAACCCCAAGAGACCAACAAGAAAGGGAGGAAGGGAGACAGCTTGGCAGGACTGGTGAATTTCTGTTACTGTGTGCACAGATCAGGACCAGATTTACCTGCTCATAAATTTAGGCACTTGAGTAAAGTGCTTATGATCAGAGGACAATCATTCCAGGCTAGCTGTGTATTCTGTGAGGAGACGTTGATGGGTTTCAAAGAGGATTTTGTCCACTAAGATCTTAAAAGGCTGATATTTTTCTTCAAGAAACACAAGGAGCTTAGGCTAAGTCCACTAACACTGGCATCTCAGTTTACTGCCTAAGTTCATTGGGGCATGAATCCCTCAATCTTTTGAGAACAAAACCCTGTCTTTAAACCACATTTTATGAAAAATAAAGATCTTTCTTGACAGATTGTTTCTGTATACCTACTCTTAATCATGGATTGAAACGCTGACCACATTGAAGGCAAGGGTCAAAATTCTCAAGAATTCAGGACCAAAGTTTTGAATTTTATAATGAAAAATATTAAAGCATATTTTGAAGACTAACAAGGTATCACCTCTTATAATGTATTCATTGTGATTACATGATACATTTTTTTCCATGGAATGTTTTAATTACACTTGCATAAAAATAACAGACTTGTTCCAAATAACAAATCTCACCTTGGAATGTTTTACATTCCTGAGCCATGAAAAATAGCTGCAGGTTAATTTTGTCCTTCTGGCATGACTCAGTGATAGAGTAATGATGTGCTCAAGATGTCATTAAAAGTCTAAGCATTCATTCTGGAAGTTATTCTATTTGCATAGCCTGAAATAGAAGAGTTGAAAATTCTTTCTTCTTATTGTACCTCTTTACTTCTTTTACATTTTTTACTTAACATTGTGGAAAGAGACAGGAAAAATATATTGAACTTTTGTTTTTTTCAGAAATTTCATGATATTCAAAAAGTCTCATTAGATGCCATTCTGCTTCCTAACTGCGAAGTCATGGCTTTTATAAAGTCATAACAACTGCATTTCTATAAGGGTTATATGTAGAAATGGGAGATTGATGGGAAAGATAGATGATAGATGAAAGAATAAGAAATTTTGATAGAAATCTACTGATATTATTTTATTTACATATTTTTAATTCATAATTATCTACAGGACTAGGTGCAAGAAATCATATCTTATTTACTTCATTATGAAATTTTATGTAATTCAATCACATTTAGCAACTATTCTTGAAAGAACTGCCTGAAGATGGATCTTCTCTTTTACAGTTAGTAAAGAAAACTGAATACCAGGAACATTCTTAGAAAATGTTAACCGATTTTCTCCACCAACTTAAAAGGAGTCTCTGCATGTAAATGCATTAAAAGATAAACAGCTTCTTCATCTTACCCTAACAACATGCATAAAAGAGAGGGGCCTTATTTGGTACTCCTTTGACAAGCCTGGCTGGTAAACACTGAGAATGAAAGCTGGCAGAAAAGTGGCTTAAAATAGGGTAGGAGAATCTGGTGCTATTTTGTTTTCAGGATGAGTTTTGATTTTTCTATTAATTGTTATTGTGGGAGAGTAAGAAGGAACATAACAAGATAAGTACTTACTTTAAATTCAGATTTGGAAAGAATAAAAAGGAGAAGAGGGAAAAAAAAAGTGAAACAGCTGTAGAGCACTGCAGTTTTACCAATGAAGAAAATGATTCTCACAAGATGAAATTTTCTATAAAATTCAAGCACAATGTTTGAATGGATTCTAGCTTAACCTTAAAAGTCAACCTGTCCTCACTCCTCCACATTCTGTTGCAGTTAAATATTTTGATTCCTTCAGATAATGATTCCCTCTTGTCTCTATTGTTTGGAATTACAAGAAAAGTAAAAATGTGAGTCTTGAGAAAAAGTAACAGCTGAGTGCTTCTGGGATATTTAGTAACATTTGTGCAGACTTCACTGAATATAAGATGAGCTCAAGCTGTCATGCTCTGCAGCAAGTTTAGTACCCACAAGGCTCTTCATGTTGTTTGATTTTATTGCAGTTAATAATCAGGAGAATTTATTTTAACATCGCTATTGGGTTTGTTTTCAATAGTTTTGCTTTGTGGTGGAAAAAAGGCTATATTAAGCGAAAATGTACTATGAGGCAACAGTTAGAAATAACAAGTACAATGAAAGTCTAACCTGCACTGCAGGTACATTACTCACTTTTTTACCCTAACAAAGGGTAAATTTGTAGATCTATTATTTCGTTTGTACTCAGAGGTCTGAATTCATCTCATTCAATGCATTTCCACTTCCCCTGAAATGTATTTCTATCTTGAGTAAACATTACACAAACTTAGGGTAGAGACTGGAAAGTCTCCGAAGATCTCAGAGTTGACTTTTGATCATGAAAGAAGTAGCCAGACATTAAGAGACATGCAGGTGTGGACACTTAAAACAGCATTAAACCAAAAATAACAAAATGCTGCAAGATGTTATATGTAACTGCCCTACCCTTCCCTGTCAAGTCTGACTATCCTAATGCATTACTAATGAATAAAGATTATCTCCTCCTGCTTATTTCAGCTTTTTCAAACTGCAGCTAAACATAGAGGTTTCATATGTTGCTCTTACCAAACTGGATGGGTATTCAGACTGACAACAGTGTCGTAACACAAATACCTGTAGGGTTGTGCACTTGGCAAGATAGCCAACTGAATGGAGTCCTTGAACTTCATTTTCTAGACAAGCCTTAAGCTATGAGCCCACCTGGTAGATAGTTTGTACATCGTCTTCATCATCTATTGCTGAAAATGCAATTTTAGTTAAGTGACCTTTTAGTATTCTGAGATCCTGTTGTACCTGAGAACTTTAAGGATTAAATAAAAACATAACAATTCCAGGCCACAGACCACTGAACATATTTTTACTGTAAGGAAATAGCTATAAAATAATTTAAGAGATAAAACTAAATATCTACTTTATGTGAATCCACAAAGTAGTTAGGCAAATCTATTATTGAGTGTTAGCCTCCCCAAGATGTTATATGCAGCATTATTCTCCCAGTGTCAATGACATCTCAAGACTTTTGAAAAGCTGTTTGTAGCTGTGTGATTACTCCAAGGAAATATTATAGGAGAAAAAGTAAACCTGCCTAACTTCTTAGGCACATTATAAATTTATTTAGGCATCTGAATGGTGCAAACACCAAAAAATGAAGAACCAGTTAAGTGGATATCAAACATAATTGCAAAGACTAGTTCTAATGGTAAAATATACACTATTAGCAAGACAAATGTAAGTCTTTTAAAACAATAATTGTTTACTCTATTTTCTGCTGACCTTTGTTCTTTTGTTTGTGCAAGTATTTACATTGGTTCATATACACGTACCTTTGTATCAGTTGTAATTATAATAACCTACTTATATCCATTAGGCACCTACAGTTTATACTCTGCTTGAGGTGTTTTGTTGTTGCTGTGATGGTGTTGGTTGTGGTGGTAGAGGATATTACAATACTATTTCAACAGTAAAAAAGATTAAGAAAAAGCTACACCAATAGAATAAAGCTAGATATTGAAAGCTGGTATTCTATACTGCATTTTAAACCCAAGTAAAACTGATAGTCTAACTTTCAGAGGTGCTTCTGAAATACTAAACTTATGGCAGCCAACAGAGCTTAAGGATTCTCAGCTCCTTTGAAAATTGTTCTGCTTTTACTTGGGTGCAAGGATGAAGATTAAGGAACATAACTTTAGGCATCCCACTGTGACAATTTTCCCTTCTGTCCATTTTGCTCTCTCTTGTTATGCCTAATGCCAGCAAAAAACCTACTGAAATACAACAATTTAATAAAGTACAGAAAAAAGAAAATTCTCAGAATTCCAACTGGGTTTTCCACTTTGCTGGTAATTATCATAAGTGCCTCTCCACGACTGGAAATGAGAAGGGAAACTGCTGTTATTGCCACTTCCCTGCTCTCTATGTTGCTTTTTTTATCCACAGTAGCCCCCTAAACAAGATATCCAAACCCAACAAGCTGTGAGGTTCAGCTATGGTACATTCATTTTAAAAGCACTTTTGAACACAACAGTACCCATACTCTGCTTTTCTTCTCAGCTATTAAATTCTTTGCCAGTAAACATTCCAAAGGAAAGATTATTTTTCACTGAGGCAGGGGAAAGGAGGGAAAAGACCAAAGGAAATGAAGCACTGGTCTGAAAAGATTCTCAGAGCATTAGCACGTTGGACATTACACATGTTCCTACTTACGCTACCTTCATATCACAGAATCACAGAATGGTTGAGGTTGGAAGGAACCTCTAGAGATCAGCTAGTCCAATCCCCCGCTCAACAGGGACACCTAGAACAGGTGCATCCAGGTGAGTTTTGAAGCTGTCCAGAGAAAGAGACTCCACAACCAATCTGGGTAGCCTATAAAAAAGTTCTTCCTCACGTGGAGGTGGAACTTCCTGTGTATCAACCTGCACCCATTACTCTTTGTCCTGTAACTGGTCACCATGGAGAAGAATTTAGCTCCATCCCCCCTACATTCACCCCTCAGGTACTTGTACATGTTCATCAGACCTCCTCTCAATATTCTCTTCTCTAGGCTAAAGAGACCCAGCTTTCCTCATACGGCAGATGCTCCTGCCTGTTAATCATCTTCGTGGCCCTGTGCTGGACCCTCCCTAGGACTTTGTCCTGATTATTGGTATCTCTTAGGAAATAAACAAATACTGAAAAGGTCCTCAGAAGACATGGGAGCTATTAAAAAAAAAAGTAACCAAAAAGTTAGTAGAAAAATTTCACAGTTTATCCTGTGTACATGGAAGTCTATAATCCAAAAACTGGATTCAGACCCCAATGCAGGGATCTGTCTTTGTGGTATCAGCAACAAGGATGCATGAGGATATATAAAGCAGTGTGCACAAGCATCAAGCTGCACTAACTGTTAAGTGAAGTGTGCTGGGAATATACATATGTGTGCATGCATGAATCTCTAGGGGTGAGACCATGGGGTAGTTGGCTGCAAGAGTGACCAAGGGCGTCCTAGCCAACTACCAGTGAGACTATGGGATCTGGGGTTGGCTAAGATCCATATGTGTTTTGTGTGTATGTTTGAGTGAGGATGTCTGTACCAGCAGTTGGAACGAGGCCATGTGCCTCAGGCCTCATATGTCCATAGAATCATAGAAACATTGTAATTGAAAAGGCCCTCAAGATCATCAAGTCTAACTATCAACTCATCACCATCTGTCAACAACTGGGGAGAAAAGGGCAATCAAGTCCAGCTACCGAGTGGACTGTGTCCATAGGACAGCTGCTGGTAGGGTCCACATTGTATCCATATATAAATATATATATATATGTATCTCCCACTAATGGACCTTTTTTGTCAACCACTAATGAAACAAGATGAAACTGTTTGCATTTGTGTGAGTGTTGCATATGCCTGTTGTTTGTGTGGTTGAGAGTTTATTCATATATATGCGTTGAATACGTATTGGAGTATGCACCTACTGGGAGTAGGTGCTCAGCCTGCTACTGACTGGATCTGGGTATAAGGATCTATACCCAGATTTGGCCTTTTCCCTCACACCTGCTACCTGACTGCATGAACTAAAGTGCTGTCTAGTCAGCCTAGACTCCCTTCCTTTTCAATGGCGAGAGATAGGCATACTGAAGAAGATGTTCATATCTCACAGGAGATAAAAATACCTTCTGGAAGGTTCCTTTCTGTCTGTTTCCATTGATTAGAGAGGGAATTTAAGCTGACTAGGCAGCTTTAATTTGTGCATTAAGTCTACAGTTGAGTAGAGAAATTTGAGCTCTGTGGTTTTATCATATTTGAACTTACAAATAGAGGAACCAGTTTTGCAATAAGAAGATAAAATTGTGTTCTTTTCCTTCCGTTTTGTATAATGCACAGCATTTCCTCTTGTGAGTTTCACAAAGAAATTCATTGTATTAAATAAAAAACAAAGCAACATGTTCTATTATTGTTTGAAAAAATAACACAATAACACAAGCCTAAATGCTAAATTAACATCACTCTCTGTTAACAGTACTATGACCTTCAAACTGATTTTAGCTACCGTAAAAGCAGCTGGTGTTGATTTTTGAATAATAAAAATGAAAAATAATGATTGTCTCAAAATGCCATTCAAGTGTGAGATGAAAGAAAATGCAGAATATTAAAGAATTAGATGACAGATCACATGGTCATCTATTTAATTATAGTGTCATTACAATTATAACTATATGGAAATGTGAGTGCCTTCTCAAGTAACCTATAGATGTTATTCTCAAATGAGCATCTTAATATACTCAAAAATCTTCTAACTTTCAGTATTAGAGGACCTGTGGTATGAGTCTCTGATGTCCTATATGTGAATGAAATCCCATCATTTTAAACTAAGTTAAACTAAAATGCATCCATTTTTAAATGGATGAGTGTCTTTGCTGAGATAGAAAGGAAAATATTATATAAAAACTATTAATCAATTGAAAAGAGAAATAAAGGAAGAAATAATTTTAGGATTCTCACTACTGTGCTCCTTCATTGCTGAAGTAAACAAGAATAATGAAACCATGAAAAATAATCAGTGTAAGCTTATAAACATTGATTTTTTTTATAGGTAAAACATGTTAGCTTTTTTTTAAGTGAAATAATATAATTGGTAACTGTAGGCAGTGTAGTTCTGCAAACATAATAAATCTACATCTCATCAGAGCATTTGGTAGAGTGTCTCATAAAATATTACACTGAAAAATCAAATTTCCTTGGATATGAACTGTATGATATGGCATGAAAAGTAGCTCAATAGCCATAAACAGTAGTTAATGATGAACGACAACTTATCAGATAGAGAAAGATGTGTAGGAGCATAACAGTTTAGCAGGTTTCAGCCGCCTTCTTTATCTGACATCTTCATTAATAATTTAAAAGAGATTCTAAATATCACATTAATGAAACTCACAGATGATGCTAAATTGAGATGTATTGCAGAGACAATGATAAAAAATGAAATAGTGGGATTTTAGGCATGATCCACTTAGACACTGAGATTCTGAATCTTTCACTGGCTTCAG
The DNA here is from genome assembly GCA_034781795.1 of Crypturellus tataupa. Lineage (NCBI taxonomy): Eukaryota > Metazoa > Chordata > Aves > Tinamiformes > Tinamidae > Crypturellus > Crypturellus tataupa. Next base: position 1,402,710 of record JAWLRI010000971.1, read on the forward strand.
CAACTTAAAGTTCATACAGATTTCCTTATGCATTTGACAGTATACACCTCCCTGTTTTCAAATTCTCACTTAATTATCTTTTTACTGTCATCTTAGAATAAACTATTGTCAGACACAATCACTATATTTTTGTATTAAAAAAATAAGTATATGAGAAAAGGAAATACAGGACATATATGTAGAGGAATCCATAGGGAGAGATGCTAAATAACATTTTAGCATATTTCACGCACATGTAGTTACATAAATAAATATGTAAATATGCATATATGTTTAAGTATGTAAGTATTGGGATATATATGTACATATAAATACATCTCATAGAAGTATGTAAATATGAAATTAAGCAAAAATCACTAATATTATTTTATACTTTGTGTGAATTATTTACTGTGTAACCAGCAGCAATGTTGGAACTCTGAGAATAAATTTATATATATATATTTATAATCTCTCCTGTTCTTTATGTGTAGGAAGACCAGAATAAGTCCAGTTTATTTCCTTATGACTGAAACAGTTTATCGGTGTATGATACTATAGTTCCTCTTATCTCAGTAAGGACTTAACATTTCTTTATTTTAGTTGAATTTTTATCAGCTTGTGACACAAAGTCTTGTATGTCTTGTCTGTTTAGAACTGCCTTTGCACCTGTGTGGAATTGCAGCTTTCAGTCAGGCTTGCTGGAGAAGCATGAGCCTCTTTTCTTTTCTCTCCTCCTTTCCCATAAGGATGATATTGCAAGATCAGGCCCTGTGATCTAATAACACAAATGCAGTGTTGCTGCTGAAGTGAAATGTTATTCTTAACTAACAGAATTTAAGAACTGAACAATACACAGAGAGCACTAAATCCCAACATATCTGTTTTCATTTGTGAATGTTTAGATTGATTGTTATTCTCTAAAAGTAGATTTTGGTTATTTTAGATTTGGTTTGATTTGCTGGTAGTTTTGCATATTTTCATGCTATATTCAAGTAAAACATGTTACATACAGTTTCCTTGTGCCCCACTCTTGGAAAAAAAAAATTTCAGCTCATACAGAATTAATATCATGTCAGTCCATGGAACTCTTTCAAATGCAAATCAGTCTCTCTCAAAATTTAAGGTACAAAGCAACATTTATCTAACAGGTCCTAGTATGTTCTTCCGCTAGTCTTGTCTTATTTAAAATTCATGAACTTCAAGAATTCTAAAGGAGAAAAATTGTCTAAAATGAAAGGAAGTTGTCAAGGACTTTGGAAAGGAAATTACAAGGTAAGCTACAGCATTTTCCTTCTTGGGTCATACAGTACAGTGTAAACCAGTGGCATGTTCAAATTCTTTTGAATATGAGATTATTCTTTCATCTTTCAAACACTTCATGCATTACAGAAAATAATTAACCTTGTTAATACTTGCCTATTTTGATTTACCATAGCTAATCCAACTGACTAATTTGTTTCTAAAGAGTAGTATCAGAAGAGGAGTAAGTGTCCAAAAGTAAAGCAAAGATATTTTTCCAACTGATTTTAGATTTATATTTTAGACATTTCTTGTCTGATACATTGTGCATGATCCTTTGCCAAAGAAAGATCTTGAAGACTCCATTGTATTACATTCATTGTATCCAAGAAGCTGAAATAATTGGTATGGAAGGAAGGAACTCCCTCGATAGCCTCCTGACTGTATTCTCACTGGTATTTTAGTTATTTTTCCACATCAGTTTAATGCAACACGTGGATTTTCCTATTCCAGTGTTAACATCACACAAATTAAGGGATAATATCATTTCACTAATCTCATTACTAACATTTTCTAGAACCACTCAACAGAATAAAATCATTGAAAGAAAAATTCATGAAGTCCCTTGACAGTTGACTTCTCACATTTTTGTGTATAAATTCTTTTATTTCAGATTACTTCAGTGGATCCTCTAAAAACTGTCTAGTATTTACCCTGCACTAAAGAAAATTCTTCCCAAGTTAGTGATGCCCTACTGTAATACACCTGTGACAAAGAAATATATCTTCCTTTTATTTTCTTAATCTTTATTTTTTGCTCTTAGCTAATGTAAAAGCAAAGCATTTCCCAGTCCTCCACTGTTCTGCATTCCTAAATTCCTCACTTCTAGGCAAAGGAAAGAAAAGGAACTAAAACCATGGTTGATGTGCTATATTCATATTTGTATTCTGGGCTATTTGATCAGACTAGAATCATTGGCAGCTGTAGGGAGTTGATATTGGGATTTTAGGCCTTTATAGAACACATTATGACCTTTAGATAAACCCGTTCGAGGCATGCGCACTGGGGCTGTGTACAGGGGGGTCCCGGTGCCCCCTGTACGACCCCCGGAGGCTGCGCACGCGTAGTCAGGCCTGTAGGCCTGACTACGTGCAGCCTGGCACCTTCTAGAAGGACCCAGAACCCCAAAGGTGGGGGCCGAGGACCCCAAAGGTGGGGGCCTGGAGCGGTCTGCCACTCCAGGCCGCCCGCCTAGCGGCAGGGGGCTTCCAATTAACGCCTGTTCCCACTGAACTCCTTCCACTCTCCTCCCCTGTCCAAGTTTATATAAACCTTTACTTACCTTTAATAAAGGAACGTACGTTCGTTGTTGGATTTGCTCTGGAGCTTTGTTGTTGGACCCTCGGCTCTGGCTCGTTTCGGGCGTGACTGACAGGGCTTGAGGGTAAGAGATCGCATCCCCCGGGTTGCACCCTATCGGAGATACCCTACCTACCTGAGGAGAGAAGGGCAGCAGCCACACTCCCCTTTGGCGGCTATCCTTTGTAAGTACTGGGGGAGCTTCGACCCCAGGGGTGGCTGCGAGGCCTGGCGCCGGGTAATTTACATCAGGTGTCCGGCTGTAAAAAGAGAACGCGGCCCATCGGGGGGCGGGGAGGGGCGTCTCGGCAAAGCTGGTGCGTACAGTGGGAGGCGCCCCCGGGATATCCCCATACCATCACAGGGATATTCACAACAGGTCTGTTGTGAATATCTCTGTTAAGGTTTTTGGACTGTACTACAGCACTAGTGTCAGCTAAGCACGTTTGGGTAGTACAATCTATCCAAGATCATATAAAATGCTAAGTTTACCCCTGTCAATAGAATTCATATTTAAAATGAAGTCTAGCTGACAGTTAAAGGCAATAGATATATTTGCAAGTAAATAATTACATACTTTTAATGAACCATGCGGATTATATGAAATCTGTGATAGGAGCAAATCACACAGCACTAGGCTATTTTAGTAAGATTCCTTTCCTTTCCTTTCCTTTCCTTTCCTTTCCTTTCCTTTCCTTTCCTTTCCTTTCCTTTCCTTTCCTTTCC
>JAWLRI010000971.1:1413470-1483994 GCA_034781795.1 Crypturellus tataupa
GACAGAGCCCTGGAACAGGCTGCCCAGAGAGGCTGTGGAGTCTCCTTCTCTGGAGATCTTCAAGACCCGCTTGGATGTCGACCTGTGCCACATACTGGAGCAGGGGGGTTGGACTGGATGATCTCTAGAGGTCCCTTCCAACCTCAGCCATTCTGTGGTTCTGTGAACAATGGGGGAATTGAGCAAAAGTTAAGTATGGTACCATTGCTTATCGCAGTCTTTAATAATGGATGATTTACTCAAGAAGGCAGATGGAATTGTTTGATACCATGTTTGTTATCTCTTTTTGTTCTAAACATATTATGATACATGAATATTTACATTTTTCACAGTAGATACTATCAGACTAAACCTCTTGGTATAGCCCCAAGCAAAGCCATTACTTTATGTAGTTTTAGTCTTAATTACCTTAAAAGACTTAATGTTTCAATGTGTTAGTGTATTCCAAACTGACTCATGAGAGTACATCTACATTTCAAAGTGTTGGAGTATAGGATACTAGTTCACCTCAAAATTACAAAGCAAGGTAATTTTGTCTGCCCCCAGCTATGTGCTGGTGTCGAATCTGTCAGCTAAGCAGCCTGACTCTAGAGAATGCTCACAATTTCAAGATGTTATTTAACGGAAATGATGGATGACAGCTTTTGAACAAACTAGTTAGCATACATTACCTGACATAAACTGCTTTAAAGGCACACTTGCAAAAATCCAGATATTGTGTAAAAAGAAAGGCAACAAAAATAACTGTCCATAACCAAAATATTATTATATGGTTCTTTTCGGAACAGTTGTTTTCAACATACGTTCTGTTTGCATGATTCAATTAATATCATCTTGAAAGCAGTTATGGTTTGTTGTGTTAGCAATATCAATATTAAGATATTAAATTAATACCTTCTTATAATATATATAAGCAAAAGAACTGTTTTTTTATATATTTTACTTAATAGTGAAAAAGTGATTATTCTGCCTTGCTTGCAACATTATCATGTTTCTATGTGATTATGTGAAAGTCTAACTCAATACACACCAATTTTGAAGAGCCCTTAGCCATGTCTAGAGTGACAACTTGTGCAGATCAGTTACGGGGTAACTGTAGAGGAATATGTTTGATGGAGACTGCCTGATTTCCATACTGTTTTCATTTTGGGGGTGAGGCTGCAAAAAAATGGTTCTTTTCTGGGTCCATGGATTAAATATCCACTTGTGGCTGGAGTGCCTCAGGTACATCCCTAAAGCACATCTTCTGGTGTAGTTTTGTCCAAAAGAGACAAAAAAGAAAAGAGGTCATGCTTACTGAGAGCACTTGTTACTGCACGTTAAAAATTGGTGAGGACAAGTTGAAGAATCACTTCTAAAACTCACTCACAATCAGATGCAATTTGATCAAGATCCATGCCACCCAAGCAAGATCTAGTTGATAACAGAGTCTATTATTATTCTTTCTTTATTTTATGTAAAAATATATCTGACATATATTCTGTTCAGTAGTGATTGGAAGTGCAGGCACTCAGATAATACTGAAGAAAAACTATTACTTTTCTAATAAGAACTCTCAATAGACATATGTGAATGATTTTCTTTTCCCCAGTATAAAATTATGAACATAGGAAGAGCAATACTAACTTTATGAAGTCAGGAGTGAATACTCAGTTCACCATAGCCACTAAAATAATAAATCTGACTCTTATGAAAGATAGTTCTTTTAAAACTTAAACTCAGTGTTCAGAAGCGATCAAAGAACCAGAAAGAATGCTAGAAATTAAAGAAGAAATAGAAAATAGATAACATCTTTCTGGCACTAGATAAATCCATGGTGTGTCCGCATCTGGAAGGGCTGAATGGGAGAAGCAGAATATATTGTACTGTATAAGAAAGATCTAATGTAGTGCTATCTACCTAAGGAAAAGAGCACCCGTAAACGCATTATATGGTAACGAAAAAATAAAAAGAACTAAAAGTATGTGGAGCGTTTACTTTAAAAGATATTAACAAAAAGCAAATACTATTGTTTGATATAAAGGTTTCTGCTATGCAAATAAGAATTTGCACTAGCAATGTAATGAAGACAAAATACCTTGAACTTCATATCATCTTTGTCCCTAGTTTTATTACTGAAGAACACTGAAATCTTTAACTCTTACTGAAGAATGTAAAGTGTATCCATGATGAAATGAAAAAGTATTGAGAAATTATTATGTATTCTTAAGAACAAAGATGTTCCAGCCCTTTTGAATTTTGATTTCTTAGAAACCAAAATGTACATTGTGACTAATCAGATTGACTATGTCATTCCAGTTGAGGTCCATATCATTTCAAGGATGGAAAGCAAAGAGGAAAAAATTCTTGCACTGATCAGAAACATCGACTAGTCAAGCAAAGGAGATCAGGACATCCATTTAGGATTTTTTTAATAGGAAGAAACTCTTCTTCCTTTTCATCAGAGCGCATCAGAGTTAAAGTTTTATGCCTCTCTGTAGTGCAGTTCTTTCACTGACCTTCCTCTGGGGAAAGATAAACGAGAGTGACTAAATGGTGCAAATCAACCACATTGGGAGGTATTGGAAACATTTTACCAGTACAACTAATGACTCATGGATCCTCTAATTCTTTCCACCCTTTGGCCTATCCTAACCCTATCTATACATGTTGAACTCCAATAAAATTTTCATCTATTGATCTGGTTGCTTTTTTGAAGTTATGGAAACTAAAAAAATCAACTCCTTTTCACAGTTCTTTGCTTCCAAGGTGTAAGGTAAAGGATATTTTCAGTTAAAATTTACTCACCAAATATGCACAGAATTCAGTGTCTTCTCAGGAGGAATGAGGTCTCAATACACAGAATGAAAGCTTTGTTTAAAATAACCCAGGAAATACACAGTATACTCAACATTTTCTGTTTAATTAACATAATTTGACACAATTTAGGTATAAATACTTCATGGGTTCCCAATAACAAGAATGTTCAAAATTTGTTATTTCCATTTGCCTAGAGTGTAAAGTATCTCAAATCTAATGTGGTGCGTGAACAGCGGAAACATTCAATTTATCCACAGTGCCCACAAAAAAGATGTATACAGTCTAAGCTGTTAATAAAATAAGGATAGAAACAGACACACAGGTGAATGACAGACTATCACCTATTTAATTTTCATACTAATACACTGCTTTAAAGTCCAGAAGCACTAGCCTTTCATAGCAGAATTACAAGTTTCTTTCTAAGTCATCCATTGTTGTGGTATATAAACATCTACCATGTAAATTTCATCTATATTATTTACAGACATAAAGCAAACTGGAATGGAGACAAAACACATTCTGGCAAGCTGTGCTTTCATGAAACCACCACATATTGAAACTCAGCTTCAAGAAGGATATAACATCTAAAAATTAAGCTAAGGACAATCTCCTGAATATGTTAAGTTTCTATAAAGCAACACATGTAGGGTCTTATAACAAAATGCATTTCTTCAAATATGAGAAAGATTTTTTTTAATTTTAAGAAAAATATAATTTGTGAATTTATAAAAAGCATGCCAGCTAGTGATTCTTGTGATAGTTATATACTGAGTAGAAACTATTAAATGCATATTATGTTAATATAACTTCCCTTCCATTTTTGTTTTCAGGTGTTTTCAGATATTTTCTTTTCTTCTTTAACCATTAATATGAAGCATTAAACTGAAGCATTAAGATGTAAACATTTTACTTTGATGTCACAGTCACATGTGGGAGTATGTACAGAAATGAGTTTTGGATCTACATATTTAAATAATGTTTCTGAAGCTCCCATGAACTCATTTTTTTAAAGACCGAGGGAAAGTGACGAAAGAGCTGGAAAATGAATTGAATAAAGATGTAAACTATAAAGTAACAAGCACACAACTAAAACCGTCAACCTATTACATGAATGTGCTTTTAAAAGGCAAGGAAAAAATAAAAAATAAGAAAGGATAAAAGAATCATCCCTAACCTCAAATTTAGCATTATTAGTCAAGAATGGCACTGAGATCATACAGCAAAAAAGAATTGCAAAGGAAGTATATAATCTAAAATCATATAAAAATTAAACCTCATTTATAAACACATAAGGATAATGTTAGCAATATTTTTGTGTTCCTTATTTTGATAGTAATGCAAAATAACAAAACACAACAGGCTTTTCTGTCACTTCCACTCTTCTGAAATGCCAGCAGTTTCTGCTGGACTTAAATGTTTTCATCATGTGAAATGACAAGAAGAGACTAACTGCAGAGAGGAATCTAGGTGACTGTGTTAGCACAGAGTCATTCTCTCTTTGGCTTCTCCAAAGTCATGAACAGCAGACAAGGTGAGATTCAGATCCCTGAAATTTGCATACATAACAAAGAGCTGCTTGCCCATGATCTAACTATCTAACCTCCCATCAAAGACAATGGAAATGAAGCAAAAACAGTTAATGGAGACTAGGGAGTTATTTATCTTATACACTCTCTCCCTCTTGTACGCTCTATACTCTCTCTCCCTCTCTCTCTCCACAAAACAAAGCTTGAATACTGAGCTTACATATAGACAGCTGGAGATGATACCCGAAGGAAGGGTAAGCTGAATCTTTAAGTGCAGTTGTTAATGTTATTATGCTATTTTTTCCTCCTATTTTTTTTTCCTTTCTCTATATTGTTTCTTCTCTTCTTTCTCATATTATGCTGTGTGTTGGAAAAATAAATTGATAAACTTGACTTTGTTAACCAAAATGCAAGTTTGTGCAGTATCTCTTGTGTGTACCTGTAAGGTAAACCAGTGCACAGTCTTCAACAGGTGTAACTTCTAGACCTCCTTCAGGGTGGAATGTTTTTCAAGATGATATATGAAGACCAAAATGGGCATACTGTTAATTTGTTTTAGTTTAGAAAGTAAAAATAAATTCTGTCTTTTATACCTTGTTTTGATATTGACCTCATGACTTTGTGTGCTTTTGCATAGGACCAAAACCAATAACAACTTCCAGTAATCGTAGTAAACTTAATTGGATAAATGTTTGTTCTGAAGCTAAAGTGCAATTAAAATAAGGGTGCTTAAACCTAAAAACACACACATTTGTCCTTTGTTCTTTTTCAATGCATTCTAATAAAGATATAAAAGTAATTCATGCTTTTTCTTTTGTCATATTGATTTGCAGTCTCTGTACCACAGATCTCAGAATGTGTATCACATATACAAACAATGAAAATAATCATTTTGGTCTTAGGGATATTTAAGTAGAGCTAATACCAAAAATAACAATATATATACCTGACAATGTGAGGTATCAGATATTTTATTTTATTACAGTAATGACAAAGATAAATTTGAAGATCAAGTGCAAACAGTTCTAATTACATTGGAAGGTGGGAGATCTGTAACACCATAACAAAACTGTTAACTCCAAAACAAATAAACCCTGTACAATCAGAATCTCACTTAGTGAAGATTAACTTGCATGTTCTTCAGAACTTACCAGGAGCTACCAGTGGTCAGTCAGTATACTTCAGTGGTACTGAACTATATATATATTCTATCATTTCAATTCCATGTCTGGAATGGAACTGTTAGATACTGTTCTGTTTCAAGATCTGGGTGCTTGGAGCTTTATTTGCCATCTGAGCAGCCTGCTGTAGTCCCAGCTGGTGGAGAGTGGACTAGGCAATCTCCAAAAGTTCCTCCTGACCTCAACCATTCTGTGATTCTCTGATGTCCGCATCTCACATCTATTTTGAAGATTATTTTACTCAAGAAAAGCCTTAATGCAGAAAGAAACTGTGGCTGTCACTAACATACTTTGGAGTTTTTCACATTCCTTTTCAGTAATACCTGACTTAGGAATGAGCTACTCCAACATACTTTTTTCATAGATATGTTCATGCACCACATACAAAAACAAAATGTTGTTGTGCTCAGAAATGTGTTATGTCTGCAAATTTTTTTATTGTTTTGAGTAATGACAAATTGCCTGCAAATAATGTAAGAAAATAATGTGAGAAAAACAAAACAAAACAAAAAAAACCTGTAGTCACTTGTATCATGCAATAAAAGAAATTAAATTCCTTCCTGACCCCATTTAATGATACTTTTTATAACCAAAAAAAAGTCCCTGTACACCAAACTGTCATTTTTATTTTGTATCTGTAACAATATCTGACACCTTTCCCTGAGGAAAAACATAAATGAATAAATTTCTTAAATGGAAAACAAACAGGAGAATATCTCAGAAAACTCAAGTTAGCAGCATATACTAGGAATAGTATTTCTCTTATATTAGCATTGTGTTTCTGAAGGGCACTATAGGGCAAGGATGAGCTGTTCTTATTAGGAAGAACTTTAATAAGACATCATTACTTTTATTCCAATAGTTCACTGAAGAGGCAAGGTTAAAACCTCTAGAGTGGGCTTTGCAAAAAAAACAGTTGAAGAATGATTGTTAAATCAAGTGCTGATGGAGAGGAAGAATGGAGAAGGCTTAAGAGGGAGCTGAATGACATAAGAAAAAAGCTTTCCAGTTGGGTGCAGAGGATCAAGGAAATAGTAATTGAATCATAGGTATTGCCAGACCAGGATTAATTTATTGAGTTCAAAAGCAGGGAGAAGTTGGTTAAGGGCTCATTTTTTCTCTGTCTATTTTCACTCACAGCTTTTGCGATGTTATCATTCTGGCTCAAAAGTAAGACCAACATTGAGTTTTCACTAATATTACCCTTACTGATTTGTATTAATTTCTAAATATTTCTATTATAGTAAGCCCTACTGAGTTTTATGTAACCTTTCTTGTTTTTCTAGAACTTTATAATTTAGCATGTTGAGCAACATATGAAATTAACAAGATATATTTAAAATGGATAATAAAAATTAGATGAACACAAACATAGATATAAATTATTTCAGATAGTTTTGATTTTGCATTGTTTTCTAATTAAAATGATTTCTTTATTATACTAAAAAGACATATTTTTGAAAGCAATCAAAAAATAAGTCCTCTTAGTCTTTCAGAGCTGATAAAACAATTTTCTTCACACTAGATCTGTACAAAAGTTCTTCACATTGATGGATATTTATTCATATGCTTAATGCTCCCCTAAAACTACTTTAAAATTTTTAGGTGTTAATTAATTGCTCCAGCATTTAAATGACTCCCTGTGCATTGTACCATGGAGACTTGAACTTTAGATTTGCAATTCAGTAAATAAAATCAGTACTGCTCAGAAAAGCTACCAAAATTTATGCAGTTTAAAATACATCTGTTTATAGATTTCTTTTACATATCTGTCTCTGAAAAACATATATTTTTTGATGATGTTATTAAATATTAAAAACTAAACAACTTAGACATATTATTAATATGTCTATTATTAATTAAATTATTTACAATTATATAATGTATTATTATGTAATTATATAGTGTTTTATGTTCATAGTGTAATCATTAAATATTGGGACATTTATTTATCATCAGAAACAGCAAAAATCCAACACTAGCAATTTACTGGGAGATGATTTAAATTTGTTTTGTGCTTTACTCCTCTAGTGTTGGCAGAAATAATATAACTTTATTCTGTAAAATAGTTTCTCTATTTTAGTAGAGAGCTATCAATTTTCACAAAGCCTTGTTTACCCGAAATTCTCCTAACTTTTGCATTTGCTTGGTTAGATAGTGGTGAGTTTGTGGCGCGTCAAAAGTCAGACATATTCAGACAGCCATAAAATAATACATTACTATTATTGTTGTTGTTATTACTGATATCCTCTATGAACAGAGTTATAGGTATTATCTAAGCACAACATAAATAACAGTTCCTGCCTCACTTATCCTAGGTACTCAGCGAAGTCAAGCAAAATGCACTAAAATGCCATGAATTTCTGTAACATCAAATAAGGTAGACTGAGGGCCAAGTCTTTATTCATTCATCTCTTATTGCACTTTGGATAATTTACTTTTTCCTTATATCCATTCTGGAAAATTTCAATAAAAGTGTTGTCCTTCTTCGCAGCAATGTGGTGAATAGAAAAGCTTTTGATATTTATAAGGTATTCAGTAAGATAATAAAGGCCATGTAAAGTAAGCATTGCTATACCATTTAAAACACAGGCCTCCAGAGCCTCTAATGAGAAGATGAACTCAGAACATCTGAATAATACCATAACTGCTAAGTAAAGAAAATGAAATTCTCTAGTAATTTAATATTGACAGGACCAAGCTTCAACTTAAGTTCTAGGTATAAATATTCAAGTCTAAACAGATACAGCCCTTACCAATCTGAATGAGAGCTATACACACTTTTAGATACAAAATTCCCTAAATTAATGTATTTTAAGCCTCATGGTAGTCGTTTCATAGCTGACATTCTGAAGTCTGAATCTTACTAAGCTTTCTTCTTTTCTGTTTATCCATATGAGATTTTAATCTTTCTGAAAATGAAATTCAGCTACACGGTATAAGCTGTTAATAAATTTGACCAAGTGAGGAAAAAATGTGTCAATATGGTAAAGCTGAACTCGCTTTCATTCCTCAAGAACAGTATCTTATTTAAGCATGGAGAAAACATATGAATTAGAGTCATGTGGCACATTTTTTGCCATTATTTATAAAGTCAGCTTGAGTTAGGTAACTATCAGGATCTGATAAAATATTTGGATATATTCTTGACAACTTTTTCCATCTCTGTATATATAAAACAAAGCAGAACTTTGTGCTGAAAATCTTAGTTGTGATAGTAAGCCATTTTGGAGACATTTGTTAATATTTCTCTATCCTGTAGTTCACTAAAGAATCTTTTCAGTAATCATTTCTCTAATTTCTTTCTCTGAATCCATGCTATCCCATGTAAATGCCTATGCACACTTTAATTCAATAAGATAAAATAAAAATACTACACTTTCTTAAAATAAGAAGTTCATGTCACAGTTAAAACTGATTCCTTCATTGCCAAAGTATAGCAGCTGCTACTTTTATGGGATTTATTTCTACTTCAAACTGCATATGGCAACTGGAATATGATTCTAGTTTAGATTTTTTTATATGTGTGAAACTATGGTGCCATATTTTTTTTCAAAGGGAAAAAAAAGAATATCTAATGCAGGTTGCCTAAACAAAAACCTCCCATGGTAGCAGATGAGTGATTATGTAGTATATAGTATAATTAATTATGATCAACATAAGGGTTTATGTTTCTGGTCCAATACTAGCCAACTGTTTTATACAGTATAATATTTTTCTACTAATTTTAACAAATATACAGCCTTTATATATAAACCCAAATATAAACCATCAGATAAGCAGAGTAAATCTTAGTATGAATAAAAGAAAGCCCTGAGAGTCACTGTACTTTAGAATACAAAGAATTAATATTTAATAGAGTGTCCACTTAGGATACTCTAAACATAATTTCTGGCACTTGTCCAGTTTAAAAAAAAAAAAAAAGAATGAGGAGGAAACTGCATACTGCTTATTTTAATTAGGTGAAATTATGTGGTTCAATATAGTATGACAGCATCCGTAATGAAAGGAGAAACCCATGTTTATGAGAGAATTATTGATGATAAAAGTGTTGGCAGTATGCATGTTTTACTGAGACAGTTGAAAGCCATTTTATTATCATTTCATTCATAATTTCCTGCAACATGCTTCAAAGTGTAAACTGATAGCAAGATCAGGTGATGGAGGGGACTCCAGTATTTTTTTTACAAAAAAAAAAAAATGAATATGAACATTTTTCATGTTCAGGACTAAATCTTGTTGACCCTTTCACAGACTGATGTAGAACAAGGTTGAAGAAAGAAGAAGCAAGAGAATACGAATCTTGAAAGTCTCTTTTGTGTGTGCGTGCGTGCGTGTGAATGTAAGGAATGAAACTGAGAGTCTAAGCAGCCAAATAAACTAATTTTGCACTGTAAGAAAAATACTTGGCTAAATATGATTTAGCACACAAGGAGAATATGCATTCTATTTGCTATATTTCACCCTATGCTAAGCTCATTTTTTACTCACATGTGTAACGAAGACTATCTTATCAAAATTAATAATTAATTTCTTAGAAAAGCAAAAGATTTAGGGAAGCAGTAATGCATGCATGAAGCGTTATAAAAGCTAACACATAAAATATGTCATAATATGTCATTTTAAATAGGAAATGTATAAAAGCATTTGAAAATATGGGTCAGTAAAAAAAGAAGAAAATGAAAACATTATTAGAGACATACTGAAAAAAAATTAATACAAATGAATATTCTTCATTAAAATACCGTTTTGGATAGGAAACCCTTTCACTTAGGAAATAAAACATTTTTGGTTTTTTTGTACAAAAGTAATTTTATCAGTTATACATCTGATATGAAAACACAAGCAACCTAATCCTACTTCTGCTACTGTAAAGAATTAAAATCATTTATTCCATCCCACCTTCAAGAAAACAAATGACAATTGTCCTCTTTCTGCACATGGAATGGATTTTAGCATCAGTGTTTTCCCATATGGATTATGATGCATTTAAACTGTTTTGTTCCCTTCAAAAAGACTGAAAAGAAGCTGTTATCTTGAAATGTTCACACATACATCATGTCCACTTCTTTTTTTTTCCTTTAATAAGGTCTTACATGAGCAAATATGAGAGGAGGTGAGAAGAATGTGAGAAGGAGTCACATTCTGGCATCCTTTGTTTTGAGCTAAGAAGGCAGTGGAAGTTGCAGTCTCCAAGATTTGACACAGGAGTTCAAGGTATCATTTTCCTGGGTGCCCTGGATTCAGAATTGCTGAGCTATTTTTTTTTTTTAATCTTAGGCACCATAATATCCAGCAGCTTACACACTTCTTTTTTTTTTTTTTTCCCCTAATACTTTCCTTTAATATTTCTTTATTAATGTGAATAATATTTCCATAAATGTGATTCTCAAAGTAGTAGACTGGCCATGTCTGAAAATGTAATCTAAGGGGTGAGGCTGATTAATAAAACTAACCAAGCACTACCAAAACTTTGGAAACAAATTATTTAAAATGATTGACTTCATATAAACTCTTAGATATTTAACATAGTGACTGACTTCATCTGTCTAAGACTCATTAAAGCTGATTACACTAATGTTTTCACATTCAAAAAAATATTCATATCTGTCAGTGTGTTAAATTCATACCCCTTGTTGACCGGATTTTCAGGCTGAGCATCAGTATCTGCCATCTATTTCTTTGGAGTTAATCCCTTTTTATTTCTACAAGCATAAGAGACATTCAGGCCCAGTAGCCCAGTAACTCTTAACAGATCATTAAAACAAACAAACAAAAAAAAACCCTCTGTCTCTAGACAGGCTTCTCTTAATTTTGTATTTACCATTTGAACCAAAATAGTACTGTAAGCCTTGGCCAAGATGCATAGCAAAATATATTCTACCATTACTATTTTTCATCTTAAATTTAACTACTGTAAACAGTAAGCACTCTCTGTCAAGGAGAGTGGCTAGTATGCCTAAATGACTTGAGATGTGAAAATAATAACAATAATTGTTGTGTACTCCTTGTGATTAGTTTAATTACCCCCATTTCCTCTGAAAGCCTCAACATTAATTCCCATTGACTGTAATGTTAATTACTGGCTGAGGCAGAGATGTTCAAATGCTGGCTCGTGCTGTAAAGTGAAGTCATTGATAACTTCAGCAGATGGTTCTGTGCTTTAAAGCAGTGAGAGCTTAACCTGTCATTGTTTCCCTTTTTTTTTTTTTTTTTTTTTTTTTTTTTAATGAGAAAATGCCAAACACAATGAAGAAAAAGAATATAAAACACTTTGATACACAGGAGAAAAGTGCTAAAAATATATTTTCAAATACTTAGCAGATCTTATTGGGAGTGCTAGAATAGGGTGTGATTAAGGGGGAATAATTGCAGTCTAGATAATTTTGTTTTAACTTGCTACTATATTTCATTCTTCACATCCCATCAGAGACATTTGTTTCTCATACTGACCTCAACACAGGTCAGAGCTGAAAAAAAAAAATCTTATAGGTTCAGCAAGCCTGCTATTGCTGAATATCCCGCTGTCTCCCAGAGGGAGAGGTGTTCATTTGAGATTTTAGAGAACAAGAGCCTTTTCATAACCTCAATTACCACAAGGTCAATCTGCAACTGAGCATTCGAGTGGTGCTTAGATTGCCTGGTAAGCAGCTGTGGCCCAAGAGCTATGCTGAAACCAAGTTAAACTGTCATCAATGTCTATCTGTTAATGACAGTAGCAGAAGAGAATCTTTCTGATAATTGGCTTTTTGAAAAAGCGGAGAAGGGACCTGATTCTTAAACAAATAAAGCTTTGTCAAGATTAAATTTCATTTGTAATTCATAAGAAATGTCTCCCTTTTCCCTCTACCTTTCAGCTATACAAGTATATATATGTGTGTGTATACATGTACATGCAGTATACACAAAACAATTTTTGCTAGGCAACAGCTTTTATAGATTCCAAAATTTTGAAAACATTATATTTCCATTTTACTATAAATATATATATTGCATTTTTGTGACAAATATATTTATGCTCTGCTATGAAATTCATGCATAAGAATTGAAAAATACTGTGAAGCTGATGGCAATCTGTTAATTGATTGAGAATCCTTCAATCTCTTCAATTTTTAATCTTTAGTAAGTTCTCAAAGTAGGTCAAAGTATAATATGAAAAACAGCATTACAGTGCAGTCACTGAAGTGATGCAGTTAGATTAGAAACCAATGTTCGATTTGGCAATATCTAAATCAGAATGTTCCAAATCAAAAGCCTAAAACTAAACCAAATGATCTAAGTTAAAATGTTAACATGTTCTATGTTAAGCCTGTTATATACCCACAGCAAGGCATTAAATGTCTTGTAGTCACCACAGTTTGAATGCTTGTGATGTATTAGAAACATACACATTTTATACATTATGTCAACTCTCTTTGATCTTCCTTGGAACTATAAACTCTTGCTGACAATTACTTAAGCCTGACAACTTTCTGTAAAAAAGTCATTATCGCACAGAAAGGGATTATTATTTGATAGTCTACTCTGAAAAGATACTTTTTAGCACTTCTTTTCTGAATCTTTTTTTGGGGGAGGATGGTGGTGGGGGCATAAATAACTGAAATAGTAAGTTCTGTAGCCTTTGTTGTACAGGCTTTGTTGGACTGTGTAGTTTTTACTGAACCAAACAAAACGCTCAAGCAGGACTTGTCTTCTCTAGCCTTAGTTATTCACAATGGATAAGTCTGTGCCTGAGCTAGCAATCTAGAGTTCTTTTGAAGCCAGTAGAGAGAAACAGTCACTGCTATGATGTGACTCATCTCATCTTAAAGTGGGCATCCAAAACATAAAGGATGAATCAAATTGCCAAAGTTAGGTGAAATCCCAGCTCTGCTGACTTCAACAGCAGTTTCACAGCATAATGTGACTCAGAGATCACATACTTATGAGCTCAGTGAGGTGCAAGCCTACCTCCTTTTGGTAAAGAACATTCATTTTATACTGAGGAATGTGATGTGGGCCATGTTTCTGAAATCAATCCTGAAAATGGTGCAGACAAGCATGCCAATATATTGACATGTATAAGACAGTAAGTGAGGGGCAGTACATGACTGTGTAACTTTCCCTTTCAGCTATGTCTGACTTCAGATGAAGTAGATACCACATACTGGCATGTAAGTTAATGATATTTTAGAAAAGACTAAACAATTTTGCATATTAATGAAACTACACAGAACTAAGATGTATAGTAACAACTATACCTGTTACCTCCCAATACCTTGTCTCCAGGAACTTCCCTCATTTGAGAAATTCAGTGACTGTCTCTTGTTTACCAAGAAAGTAGAACACGTTCTTCTTGAGAAGCCTACTCTAGTGTGACTCATGCAGAGAAGATTGACCACCTCTTAAAACATGTGGGTGGCAAGTTTTCTTAGAGTTTGTAGTGGGAAAGCATCAGATTTCCCACTTCCCTCGGGAGTGGCCATACACTACTGCCTACTTCAGCTGGAAGAAAAAAATCCATTCTATTCTCTGCTCCTTCAGCTAATTCCTGTACAGGTTTTCTGGCCAATTGAATATACCATTCTTAATGAAACATCATTTATTTATTGCATATGCTAAAGCATTGCAAAAATATATCTCTGGATGGCAAAGCTAACTGGTGGAAGTAGATATGCCTTGAAATATGGGAACAAATCCTCTTAAAAGATGGAAGAGGAGTGAATTCTGCTGGGTTCAGAATGAGATGGTCTGTGCCTGTAATACTAAAGATCTCTCAGTTTCAGGTAGGTAATTACAGAGAAAAGAATGTGTTTATATCCGTACAGTGAAATACACTTCCTAGATCAGACACAGAAAACAGTTTTAATGACACCTGAATATGCATTTGGAGAGTCCTTTTGTGCACTTTTAGAAATTAAGAAAAGCTTGAAATTTTCTTCTTATGAAATTTGAAGACAGCCACATTAGAGAAATAGCTTAGAAGTATATTGGCTACAAACAATTCAGTGTTAGTTTCATGGTTTATGACATCAACAAAATTTCTTGAGTGAATTACTGCCCAGTATCTGTGCTTCAGTCATCTATCATTGTATGCACCTCACTTTTCTCATAGCTTATTTTTGCCATTTTAGTATCTCTTCTTTTTTTCCTCAGACAGGTATATTAGAAAAACAAGATCCCCTTTGGTTCTTTTTTTCTTGAGGGCACTCTGGTACACGGGAGTACTAATATAGCCTGAAATGAAGGCAGTAGAAATTGAAGAATAATTTAGCTCAGACTTGCGGTTTTGCTCAAAGCTGATTGACTTTACTAATAGAGACAGGAGAAGAGAGGATATTTGGCTAACAAATTTTGTCCCAGAAGGGAGATTACATAGAAGATGATTATTGCATTGGCACCTTGACTACAAATTCAATAAAGTGCTTAGCACAGCCCATCTCTGTGCTGAGTATACTAAAAACAAGTGGAACCCCTGGGCATTGCAGAGAGTACTGAAGGACACCTGATACCATTCATTTGTCATTTATCTTCTTTATAAAACTTGGCAAAACACAAAAAAGAAAACCAGATAGGAAACTGATAATTGTCAAGGTCAAAAAGAATGTTATTGTTCTTTAAACCTTTCAGCAAAGGTAGTGTGTGAAAGTTCACTTATTCTCTTTTTTTCTTGCCTTTTTTTTTTTTTTAGCTTTACATTTTGACATCTTAAAAGTCCATGTCTAGGTTTTCAAGAGAGTTCTTTCCCCACTGGAATTACAGTTTTAGCTATCAGTGCTGAAGGACAGTTATATCTGGAGTCAACTGGATTGATTTACTCAGATTCTGAGTATCTATTTTCCTGATTTCCAAAAAGTAGGTCACTGAAATTACCCTTTCCTTTTTTTTCCTCTCTTTTTTTTTTTCCTTTCTTTTTTCTTGATGAAAACACATTAGAACCTGAGTCTTAGCATGTGCCAAGAAAGAACTTGGGATCACCTGAAAATTTTTGAAAAGATCCCATAGACTGCAAAGAATTCTTATTCTGTATCATACCTGACTTCTGTCTCACAATTTCAGCAATCAAACCCCAAAAAAGAAGAAAAAAAATGAAAAAAAATGAAAAAAGCATCACATATTTTCACATCTTAACAAGCAGTAGCTTTTGAGACAGAAGCACACATACATTCTTTACATTTATAATAATAAATAGTTGAAATATCCCAGACTCACAGCTATGAGTAAACATTATTTTTTACAACAACTCCAGAATATGTGAAGTATATATACTCTTTCCCTTTGACAATGTGGCTAGTGGCTATACATGTTGCCCCTGACATTTTTGTAGCTCCAGCGGAAATGTGGTTCTGCTGCTCATTAATTTGCTTTCTCTGTCTTTCTACCACAGCTACAAACATAACTATTTTTGGCTTGTTTCTAGTTTGTTATTAAGCACTCCATAGACAAGAGATGAAGATATATTCTTTAATTGTTCAGAATGCATTCTGCATTATGGCAATACCAAAGAGTAGGGTAGGTCCCTTAGAATGGAAATAGTTTAAACAGAAGTTTATAGAGCCATAACCAATTAGTGGCAGACGTTATTCTGTTCTTCCAAAACTGTGTGATGGCTGAATAGAACAAGCTTGAGTGTGAGGGCCAAAGCACCATAGCACCAAATACATGCTATCAAGCCAATCTGTGAGACATTCTGTGTTTTCCTCTGTTTGCCTTGATGCCTGCATGCAAGCTCTAACTCTGTTTTTATTCTTTTTAATTATTCTGTACAAATGTAGTTAGATTCAAAAGGAGGAAATAACCCATTTGAACCTAAACAATACACTGCCTTCTACTGTAGGCACCAGTATTTGGGAGCCTCTCATCCACATTTCTTTAGTGACATGAGAGAATTAAACACAATTTCTCATACTTGAATGAGTTTTGCTCTTTTTCTCTTCTTAGAAGATAATGATGGCACCAGAGCCAGCAGCTGTTTGATGTATGTAACCTGCTTCGGTAGGTTTATTCTAGGTATATCTACTAGAGCAAGCTCCATTGATGAGACAGGAAGATAAATATTTAGTTTGAAGTTCCTGATGGATTTTTAACATATATTAATCCAACAACTGGTTAAGTCCTGTGAAGACTGAGGGCATGTCCAGAAGCACACATTTTGGATGTCTAGGAAATGTGAATATAGAGGACTTAAGTCCCTTAAGTATGCAATGGATAGCAAACAATTTTGATCATCTCAAGTTTGCACAGTGCTTTATAATCTGGTAGTTAGGCACCTGTGATATATCATAAATCCATTAATTGTTTCTTCTAGGCCTTAGTTCCCTGCCTGCAAACTAGGAATAACAAGAACAATTCTTAATGTATGAAATATTCAGGTAACATAGTCATGGAGGTAAAGAGAAAGCAATCACACAAACAAATTAATAACTCTAATATTAACACAGAGTCATAGAAGATATTAAACAATGTAATTTAAAAAATAAAATTTAAATTGTGATATTTGAAATTCAATAAAATTTGTTATCCTCACACTCTTTAGAAGCATTTTGGACAGCACATCTAGAAATGTAGTACTTTTGCTAGTATAATCATATTGCTCAGAAATTTGATTGTTTATTTTAATTTACATTTTAATATCAAAGATTTATACAGAGAAAGCATAGCTTTTTTTTCTGACACAGTTTACTCCACAGTGTATACAAAAAGTATACAGGCAAATTAAATAGCATTTAAACTTCATCTAAGTGCCATTATAATTTAACTGACAAACCTTTTATTTGGTGGTCTTGAACTGTCTCTTCCACCTTATGCACTTTCAAGTGCATAACAGCCAAAATGTGCTTTGTGGGTGTTCGTAATTGCAACATCCAACAGCAATCTTGTCAGTCTTTATGTGGCCCTTGGTAACTTCTACAGTTGTTGTTTGCTTCATTTGTTTAACTTTAATCACAATTTTTCCTCCAGGAGATGCCACTTTTCCCATAGATAACTAGCACTAAGGTTCTGTTTTGTCTCTATTCTGGAAACTGGTAAAAGCTTTATGGTGTGCAAGCAAACTAAGCATTTGGATATAGAACATTAGTTAGTTGTTTGCTAGGTATTGATTTCTGGAGCAATTTGAATTGTAACCATGTGAACAATTTTACAAACAAAACAAAAAAATAGAAAATCTTAAAATATAAGTATATTCCTCCATTCTATTTCAATGACTTCTTTGCTCGGGGTAAAAAAAAAAAAAAAAAGAAAGATTAAAAATTTAGCTTGCCTAAGACATATAATGTGACTTTGCACATAAATATGAGACAAAGAAAAAAATATATTTTTTATTCCATTGCTCCACTGTCAATAAGACAAAAGAGAAAGGAGTTCTCTGATATCCAAACATATTTACCAGTCTCTAAGGAATGGAAAATAGAATATGTTTCACAGCATTACTCAAAATATCAATGGCAAGAGCTTTGTTTCTCCACTTTATTTTCTCGTTTAAATTTACTTTATGTAAGAGAGAAATAGAAAGCTGAACAGGAATTTATACCTGTAGATTTTTTTCCCTTCTTGCCTTACAGTCTGTCTTATCTATGAAAATATAAAGCTCTGTATTCCTAAAAATATAAGTGATAAGATCAGAGCACAGCTTCACATCTATGCAAGTAGTTAATGTCAGGACAAAGTGTCTTTAAGGGGTCCCTTTACATGTTCATAAATTAACGTTTTTTTTTTTTAAAGGAGGGTTTGATTTACTTTTTTTTATTTTTGAGTATATGGTTAAAATTCATGCAAATCAAAGAAAATTGTTTGACATTACTATCTCTGCACAGTAACATGATTACTATATTTAAAAAGGGGCATTTTCGCCAAATGCAAACTAGGAAAGTTGCCGTCTGCAGTAGCACCAGTGTTGTTTTGCTCTTTTGGAATTGGAAGAGTAGGACTTAAAGTATGTGTGTAGGAGATGAAAAATATGATGCTGTAAAGTCCATAAGTGGGGTTCCTCATTGAGGGGAGTTACATCAACTTGCCTCACATACAACAATGACTCTGGAGCAACGATTTTACTGACTAAAAGAGAGAACAATTAGGTCTCTGGGAAACAACACCACTTGTCCTTAGCCAGTTA
Source organism: Crypturellus tataupa (assembly GCA_034781795.1). Taxonomy (NCBI): domain Eukaryota; kingdom Metazoa; phylum Chordata; class Aves; order Tinamiformes; family Tinamidae; genus Crypturellus; species Crypturellus tataupa. The sequence goes on from JAWLRI010000971.1 coordinate 1,432,070, forward strand.
ACAGGATTGAACCCTGAGTAATCATATTTTGTATGATTTCCTCCCATGTCTTCTGTTACATGAAATTCTTATATGAAAGGGTTACTCAGAAGTCAAGGAAAGGTGCAAGAAGTGAGATGATAGGGTGCACAACTAATTTTCTAACTTTAGAAGCAATTCATTTTATATTCGAGATCATTGTTTTTTCATAATTGTAACTATAACTGCAAATATTCCAGAGCTTGAATAAGAATAAGATTTTGACTGAAACCAAGAGTGATTGATGGACATGCATCCAATATGACAACGATAATTCCTACTACAGTCCTTTCTCCAGAATGCTTTCCTTGAACATACACAATTTGCAATATAACTGCTATCTCTAATTTGTTGTGAAAAAGAGATGGTTACTTCAGAAGTTTTAGAAAATAGATATTCATAACATACAAACCATCTTTAAAGGAGTTAAGGAATAGCACTTAGACTTAAGTCTAAGACAACAGACTTAAAGGAGTCTTAAGAATAGCACTGAACGTTGTAGGGAGACAAATATATGGGGTATATATAATATCAAAGAGAAAGTGTTGCTAATCATAAACACTATATAAATTATCTCTGTTATTAATTGGATATATGTTTCTAAATGTAGTAAATTAGTATAAATGTAGTAAATGTAGTAACTTAATATAAGATAAGCAGCTGTGAGGAGGTCCCAAATTAGTATGAAAGACATCAACTATTTATGTAACTATATTTTTTCCTATTAAACTAACAACCAACAAGACAATGTTGCCCATTTTAGATTAATTTATAGAGGTGTAAATCTAGATAACACTGTTGTAAATCTACAGTAATTCCAGCGAGCACAATGAAGTTACTCACAGCTTGCATTAGTGTAATTGGAATTGGAATATGGTATATATTTTAATAAGGCAGCGAATATTTGGCAAAATTTACTTTGCTGGGAAAAAAACTGTTAAGTTTTCCACTGAAACTTACTTCAGAGATCCAATAAGAGCAGAACTGTCTGCCTAATCCCAGGATGGACTAAGTAAATTTATATGGCTTTCTTCCACAGAGCTGTTCATTGTTAATGGTAAATTCACTTCTGTGTGCTTCGAGGAGACTGCCTAATTCATAGACCATTTAAAACAGAACCACTGCTGATAGCTGTAATTAGTTTCATAGCAACTCTTCCTCCTGCTGCTCAGTGAGTGAGGCTGCCAGTCCAATTTTTATAATAGGCATGTCACCAATTAGTATAGCTCAAATAACGTCCAACGATATTGCAATGAAAGTACAATAGTTGAGGAACTGAGTTTATTTTTTCATCTGATCTTGAAGGTATTCTACTTGCAAAGGTCAGCTTTAGAAAAAATAGTAACTTTGTAACTTTGTTTTGGTACATCTGAACGAGACTGTAGATATAATTTCAGTCTTGAAATATTAACTTTCTGGGACAGCACTCAACAACAGAATGAGGTTCAAAAATTCCTATATGGATCATTAACTTGGGAACAAATCCAGGGTCCTGTTTTTGTCTTGCTAATCTTCAAAAGACTGATTCTTAAACAGAAAAAAAAATATATCCATCTGAAAGTTTGGTGGCTAGGTGTTTACAAGATCAGAATTTTAAATAATACATAAAATTTATTTCCAGAGCAGCCTTTTTTTTTTTTTTTTTTTTTTTTTCCTCACTTTCTGAAAGCCTATAATAGAAATAATTGATAGTTGTTCAGGAGAAGTAAAGAGAATTTTTCACATTTACAAGTATTTACTTAAAAAAAAAAAAATCCTTCTGCATCTATTTATAGTTTCAAACAGAACCAACATTCCCTTTTTGACTCAAAGCATTCCCTCTTTGACTCTTTAATTTCAAGTGAGTACTATGAAGTGTAACTTAAAAAAAGACTAAAATGTTTAGGCTTAATCTGAATGATCTTTTTAAAATGCACTTCAAACAGCATCCAGCAGCCCATATAATTTTGGAATATGAACTGCATCTACATCTGAAGAAACTGAAGAACTGCTAGTCCTTCATCACATAGCAAGTGTAGGTAAAATTTCATTTAGTGTGCAGAAGCAGTACAGACAATCCAAGACTTTGTTTCATTCCCATAGGATTTATTTGTCATGAAAATGTCAAAATAATAAAGTTAGCACAATTTCATTCTATTACACCATGGGATTTTTTTGTTATATATAAATATAAGATTACTTTGTACCTGATTTACCTCTTAGGTGGTAAAAATGTATTTGGAATGACATATTGCTGAGAAGGGACATACACACTACGTTTAATGTGTACCAAGACACTGCAGATGAAAAAGTACTTAAAAACTCCTTTGCAAATGTAATTAATAACAGAGATAGCAAGCTGCTATGTGCTCCTCCTTGGGAAGAAACAAGGTGAGAGTTGCTCCAGTAAACATGCTGATTGTACAAACCACCTCTTCATTTCTCTGTCCTTTTCCTATATCCTCATAGAGAGAGAGAGAGAGAGAGAGAGAGAGAGCAAGAGAGCGCTTTCTCTAAAACCTGGAATCCTAAAACTGTCATTACAAAAGACAGAATATTTCCCAGGCAGTTGACATTGGGGTCATTCTCTTTAATCATGGAAAGAGTGGGGAGTGGCTCCCACCTGGAGAGAGAAAGGAAATAGCATTCCTGTCATCCCAGATTGTTTAAGCATGTTGCTGATACAGCAACACTATTGACAAGTAGCAGCTGTGAGGAGGGCTCTTGTTATTCCTGTAACTCCACTTGCAAAGAATTTCTCTAAGACAGTGCTGTGATTTTCTGAAACTAAAAATATGATAAAAATGGACTGATCTTGCTTATCATATGAAAGAACAGTCCTTTATATAGCAAGCGTTTACTTTTTAAAATATGTAAATCACAGTATTTTCTCTCCACGGACGAGAGAGAATAAGAACATTTCATACATAAAGAATCATATTTTCAAATGCCTTAGCTTCCTGAGAGCAGTTTAGGAAAAACAAACAACTATCCTTGCATTTGCAAAAGCCATATGCACGTAGCCTGTAGAAAAAGTGTGGAAAATTGGAAAAAAAATGGAAAGGTGCAACTATATGAAATGCAGGCTGAAGTTGAAAAGTGACAGGACACAGCTCATCTTAGGAGCTCAGATTCAGACCAATTCTATTCGATCAGTGAAATGAGGCACAGTGACTGAAGAGACTGAAATAAAAGGGAGAAATTTTCACTGAAGTCTCTAAAAGCAAGATCAAATGTGATAGGTGGCAGAGCAGGCACTATCATGGCCTACTATAAAGGAAATTGCTCCTGTTTTTCTTTTGTTATGTCTGTTCTTTTCTTTTTTTTCTTTCAAGGGTATAAAATAGGAGGAAAAATATAAAATATATTTTTAATGCAGGACAGTTGTTGGGACTGTGACTTTTATAATGAGCTCCATATTATCACTTAACATTATTCTATCAACAGTTCTTAGGATTATTCAGCACTGATTGATAGCTTCAAGAAACCGGCACATACTCAGGGACAATAAACTACAAAAAGGTTTAGCAGAAATTCCATGCTGAATATGTATGCAAAGTGCAGTTTTCACAAAATCTTTACAAAATTAGGTGGTTTTCACAAGACTTCCTTTTAGTATTCCAAAAATAATAATAAGCACCGCCATGGGAAGCATGTTTTACACAATATTTACAGGTGAATAAATAAAGGTATTCCCAGATAACTGTCTTTTTGTGTTCTCCTTATCTTTTCCAAAGTTGCTGAAGATGGTAGACGGAGAGTAGCTTGAAAATCCCTCACAGGATTTTCAGATATTTTTTCCTTTGTAAGTCATGCCATTAAGACAGTCAAAGTAGACAAGAACAGATCGAGAAAGCTGAATGGAAACAGTGAGTAAAACTGGCCTTTTCAATAAAAATACACCCACAAAAATCACTCTAATAATAATAATAATAAAAAGAATCCCATGAAGCAAGTTGTCAGCATTGGAAACTGGACATAAACAGTTATAGTTGTACAAAGTTATATGGTACTAAAAATAATGTCTTAGAAAGGGAAGTGTCAGACAAATTTAATAACAAATGATGTTACAAGTCAAGTGTAGGATGGAAAATCTGCCAGAGTAAGAAAAGAGGACAGTAATAGTCTTTTTTCATGAAAATTAAAATATTTATAGAAAAATATAGTCTGAGCAGCTGATAATTTATTTATGAGAGAACTTATTTTATAAATATATGTCCTTTCGATATTGTATTGATTTCTCATTTGTTTCCACTGCCTCTTGTTTTTCTAAGGTTACTCTGTGTGTTTTCTTTTAAAAGCAAGAAAAACAAGCTGGTGAACAGATAACCTTATTCTAACATCAACATCTTGAGTGGGGATGGGAAGTAACCCCAACCTCCTTCGAGCACAGTCAGCATGAGTCCGTAAGCACAAATGGTTTTATTTATTCACACTCTAGTAAAATCCTCCCTGCAGAGCCAGGTTCTTTAGCAGCATCTAATTTTTGTATTTTATTTTGTTTCCCACAGATGCTGAAGATGCTAGAATAAGCAGGGCCTTTTCTGGCGGGATTTTTAGATAGGCTTTTCTTTGTAAGCCATGGTACTAAAACATGAAAGAAGGGAGCAAGAGGGCCTTGGGGGTTGAGGGAAAAAAAAGAAAGCGGGAGAGAAAAGTTTGTTTTGTGAATATCTCCAATTAATCAATTTGCAATAATGATAAGCACTTATATCAGTGCAGAAACTAATAAACTCTTTCTTTGGTTTCTCCTTTCCATTTATGTGCATAAAATAAATCATTGACTTGAAGAGATCTGCATGCTGGGATAACTTTAGTTTTCTCATATGCTTGTATTTGAACATTTTTTTGACTGTTTGCCTTTGCAATCAATGGAGACAAAAAGACCATTGCAGAGTGCAGTACATCAAACTCATTTTAGACATCTATTTTAGGACGAGGGCAATCTTACTTTATAAATGTCATTTTGTACATTTAACTAGGTGTCTAGGTGAGCTGCTGAGGCATAGATATCTGCATTACCACTTGTGGTTTTGGTCAAAGAAATCATAACCCTAATGAATGTTCACGAATCATACAATCCCTCAAACCTCAGAGTCAGTTCAGTGAGATTAAAAAAAAAAAAAAGGGTAAAATAGAAAGACAGATGCTAAACCCATTCAAAACAAGGCAAAATCCATCAAAGTAGAGATGGTCACAGAAACATCTCTCCAAGTCTCACAGTATCTAGAATTAGAAAAGAAACTCCCTCAAAGCCGTCTTCACAGGAAAACATGTACACAATAAGAGAAATAACTTGAAATAGTAAATAGATAATGAAAGTTAAATGTTTTTGCAAGAACTGGAAATCTTTCATTTCTTGCTTGTTAATGTGCTCAGCAGTATATATGTGCATGTGTGTGTATATATACTATATCTATCTATATATGTATATATCTTTCCTGGAGGTTCCTATGATATAAACTTTGGGACTTAAAGTTTAATATACAAAGAAAAGTAGTCCTTAGTGTGAAGAAAGTCCATCTTCCTTCATTGCTTTTCTGAAAACTCCCTAAATTACTGCAGTCAAAAAACTGGGAGCAAGAAAGACAGGCAAAAACAATTCTAATATGGAAATAAAAAGTAAAAATAAAGAGTTTTACTGTGGAGACTATCAACTAAAAATGATTTAAATTAAAAATATGCATTGAAGAAACGGCTTGAGAAATAGTTATGCTTTGCTTGAATCAAACTAAATGCCTCCAGCAGGAGGAAAAACGAAAATCTGTCTCAGTTCAAATGAATTGTGAGGAAAATTCAGGTAACATAAAGAAGGACTTACTTGAACTTCATTCTCTTTAAAAACAGCCAAAATTACTATCGTCATGGCAGATCCTTGGCAACAGGATTTGCTTTTTAGTATTAAGACAATTGTCTCAGCACAGACCATCAGCTACGATAGTTTGAGTAGATTGGGCATAATTTACATATGAGATTCGGCTCCAACAGCAAAGTTTTGAAGTTGAATGACAATATGAAGGATCTCAACCACATTAGCCGTACCCAGAGGTCCCAGTTTAACCACAACCTAGACTTCCACAAAATTTCTTTGAGCCTTGATACTTTCTGGTTGGACATAGTGACAGTTTTTCAGTTTATCCTTGGCACTGTTGAAGAAAATCCGTCTCTGCTGTACAGTTTCTCCCTTACTGCTTAAAGTTGAAACCATATTGGGTAACTCATTGATTTGACTAATGAGCAAAAAAAAAAAAAAAAAATCAACATATTTCTGTTATGACTATATGTAACTGATTGTGGTTACTTTCTTCCTTAAAAAAAAAAAAAATAGCCAAAACTAACACAATTCATTTTGAAAACACACTAAACCAAAGTAAATGAAACTCTGGATTCAGAATTTCTATGGATTTACATTGGATTGAAGAATTCCTACATTTAGGAATTTTTATTTATTATTTATTATTTATTTATTTATTTTTACCCTATGGTTAAGAAAATCTCTTCTGATTCACATCTGACATTTTCCTAGAAGATATCATAGCTAACAATATCTAGGATGTTCTGGCTGGCTCTTAATTTTTCCTTTTGAAACTATTACATGGAATTTTCAAAATACAGTCACTCTGTCATTAACTGAAACATAGAAAAAGTGATTCCAAACCTTGTGGCTAACAAAAGATGACATGACATCTGCATTTCAGTGCCTGTTGAAATACTTATTTATGAAGAAACAGAAACTACTATGATAAATTTGTAAAGTTTACTCATGAATTTTAAGATCAGAGTATCATTGGTATAGGATGCAGAATGCAATATTAATATACAGCAGGTAAAACGAGACTTTAAAGGATGCATTCTAGGCTATCCCTATGATGTGTGCTCCAAACACTAACAGAGTCTATTCTGAAAATATTTTCTCAATTTTTTTTTTTCTTTTCCTTGCTCAAATTGCTTTGGTAATTCTGTCAGCAGTTTTTCCCTCCCAGAAGATTTATTAAGGAAGGAAAAAATCTTACCTTTAATTGCAACAGAAAATTAACATAGACTAACTCTTACATTATTTTAATATTTTTTCATGCTTTCATATGCAGATTTTTTTTCCATTTTTTTACCTCTAAAGCATGATAAACTAGAAATATAAAGCAAAAGTCTGTGTCAAATGGTGCCTGTACCTTTTTCAAGGTGCTGCGTCTTTCCTTTCTTATGAAAACAATGTTCAGATTTTGCCTTTCTTCTCGTTGGTTCAGATTCATTTCCTATTGACATCTCTCTGCTGACTCCCAAGTCTTTTGTTTCTCAGATTCTAGGCTTCTGATTCATTTCACCTTTCTCTCTCTTTTTTTTTTTTTTTTTTCCAAAAACAAATATGAAACAAAAACCCTACTGGTGAAGTGCCACAAAGTGGCACTGATGTATTCTTAAAAAAAAAAAAAAAAAAAATCTAGATAGTGATTTTTGATTTTGTAAGATTTGTAATACTACTTCAGTAATATGCCTACATTTCAAATAGAGAATATTTGAAACCACACCATGAATTTCCTACCAATGAACAGGAATGGTAATGAGTGCAGTGCACTCAGTTTGGAGTAACAATTCCCACCTCTTCTACTTATGAAAAAAGTATTTTTATAATGGCACAACCACATTGTCCGTAATAGACTTGTGAGTAGAGTAGCCTATATAGAAACAATCAACTTTCAGCCATCATAGCTCTGAAATGTACAAGACTTTTTCCTCTTAAAACTTAGCATAACTGGCTTGAACTCAATGCTGACTGGATTATCATTGACACTGTATTCAAAATATTCACTCTTTAAAGTTCTTTCGCTTTGGAAAGTTTCATCTCTCAGTTATCACCCTTGTCAAAACACACATGTCTTGTCCAAACCTTTTCTACCAGTGGGAAGTCAAAGAGAAAAGGAGTAATTTCCTTCAGCTGACCTGTGAGACTTCATATGTTAAAGATGCTTTCTGAAAGTCGTGAATTACAGTCACAGTTGTTGGTCGCATTTTCCCACTTTACTGGTAAATTCCTTCCTATGCCTTCATTCATTCCTGTAGAAATATTAGGGAACATCTTCCTTGTATTATTCCTGTGCTTAGATCTTTACTCTAACATGTTTGAATTATAATAGATTTGTTCCAAATAGCTTTAGCATTTCGCACTTGGCTATTGGTTACATACTTACACATATTTATGACTGTTTCATCAATATTGACTACACACAATGTCTCAGAGGACAATTCTCGCAATGATCAGTGACAAGTCACTTCATATGGGTAATTCCTTCCGTCTGTAATAAGTGAGAGAGTAATACTTTGTGTCATTTTTTTTCCTGACTTCTTCATGACCTATTGATGAAAATACCTTTGCAAGTGGTGCTGTCATTTTTACCTTCTAATGATTTAACTAAAATGGCGTAATTGTTCTCTTTGACTTCAAGGTTTCAGTTATTAAACAATCTTGAGAAATCCTTGGAAAGAGTAAATACTTCTTTTCTTTTTAATATTTTTGCATCATTTTGTTATAGCATAATATAAAAGTGACACCAGTAAGCTATCATGAGAACAGATTATCACGTGGCTAGAACAGAAATGTATGCATAGTATATTTACAGAAAATACTTGAGGAGAATTTGATTAACATTTAAGGGGTATATAGGAGAAACAGAATCTCCTATTGCTTATTTTGTGTCATGAGAAAAGAGCAAGGATGAATAGTTAATGCATCTAGGAAAACAGAAGGAAACCTTTCACACTGCAGGAAATCTCTGCTCTTAATGCTTATAAGATAAAGTCTTGTTTTGAGGATAAGTTCTGATCCAATTCTGTCTCTTAAATGAAATTGAATATCACCTCACATTATTTGAAAATGCTTTTTCATGCATATACAAAAACTAACAGAACCACAAATACACACACATGTTCATAATTTATTTGGGCTGAATGTCTAGTTAGTTTAAATGCATGCAAATCTTCTGAAGTTAATATAGTTATGCTGAGTTATACAAGCTGAAGATCTGACCTTCAATGTCTAATATATTTTGATGCTAAGAGATGCAGATTTTTGTAATTCAGTCCAGACTTAAAAAGCATGCAAATAGTTGGAATCATTGTAGTGTAAAATATTATTCTTATTTTCTGCACAGCGCACAGAGATATTAATTATTGCTGCCAACCTCAAAAGGTTTTTTGGTAATTTATTGTCAGTGAGCAACATCCATACACTAAATATAAACAACTCACTGAAGTATGGCGTAAGTCCCAGGTGAAGCTAATCAAAATAAGAATGTTTTTCACTAAGTGAATCAATTATTACTGATATAATTGTCAGTAATCCAATCTACCTCTTCCCAAAACAGTTTACTCGTTCAGCAGTACTCAGTATTGAGCACTCAGCAATATATGTTTAAAGTTTGTCTTAGGAAATGTGGGCTCTGTCATCTCCTCCGAAAATATTCTGCTGGTATATAAAAAAACGCAAAGTGGAAGTTTGTAGTTATTTTACACATTTAAATGCACACAAATTCTAAGCTATTTTCAAAAGAATACATGTATAATTTAATTTTTTACTATTTAATTGCCTAATTTTGCTTACATGATCCTTTAGTACAACTGGATACTGAACCTGGCTTCTGCAGAAAATAGAGGGATAACATTCTAATCCCCCCTCCAAAATCAAAAGGGTGTAGATTGAAAGAAATCACATTTATGGACAGCAGAAAGGCATAGTCAAAACACTAGGCCCACTAGCAGATAAAGAGGAGGTCACAAGCACCCATGTGATAAAAGAAAAAAATCCTTCTTTCTTCCCGCTGTCTATGGCCTCCTATTTTGTGAGAAGGCAGTCTATGGCATTGCCATCAGACAGACATATATTACTTAATTCTTCAGCAGCAAACATCCAAAATTACATGTCAACTCAGGGAGCCAGAAAGAATTAGTAGCAATGCTATTGAGAACACTGCAACAGGAAAATGGGAGACAGAACAATGTTTAGGAGAGGAAGCCTTAGTGTTGTGCTAAATTCACACTTTCAGTGAGAGGACTGCAGTGTTCAATAAATATTTCTGGCCTGTGTTTGAAAAGAATCAAATTGATGCACCTCAGGTATGATGAAATGATTCCGAGTTCTTTGGAAGTGAATGAAAATTGCACCCAAAAACTGAACGTAGCTACTTCTAGTAGGATTTCACAGGTATTGTTAACAGCCGCTGATAGTCACTGTTCCCCTCATTTTGCAGGAACTGAATGAAAAAATCACTCTTGGTAAAACTTGGTGATGATACAAGGATTGGCAGTGTGGTAAAATTATGAGAAAGACTTTGAGAGAGATCCAGCAGACAGAAAGAAACTTGAATTACTAGTATGATGCTTTCATAAAAAGTCATGTGTGATCCTCTGTTGTATAAATAATAGAAGAGTAGAACAATTGGGAGTATTGCTGAAACAGTTATCAAGATAATAAAGTCAATATTTTATTATATCATATTTCAAAAGGGATGTTGAAAACCGATAAAAGTGAAAAGTGACACACAAATTATTCCAGAGAAGAAAAAAAAAAGTCTTTCAATGAAAGACTTGCTGAGCTCAACATAACCCAACAAGAGCAAGTTATGTTTAACATAACAAGAGCAAGAATGAAAAGTGATATGGTTAGTGCCTAAGCACCTACCTCAGGAGAAAATATTAGGCAATAGATACTTAAGAAGAACAAATTCCAAACTGTAGAATAAAGTTCCAGCAGTAATGATGGATTCTCCATCTCCTGAACTCAAGTATCTTCAAACAAGGCATGTTGCAGACGAACACAATCTATTGAACGCTTGCAAGAGGGCCTGGCTGAAAATAATGCCCCAGGATATACCAAAACCAGTTTAACAGACATGTTGGTCCCCTCTAGCTCAAAAGTATGAGTTCTAAAGAACCCTAAATCTACTAAACCCAAATGAAAAGACTTAATGAAAATTTGAATCAAAAGGAAAAAAAAAAGCCTAACTAGTTATTTGTTTTGAATATCCTTTATTTCAGATTGATAAAAGATACTTTACAAAAGATTAATTGCAGAGCTGTTTAGGAACTTAGTAATGTTTTTACCACAGTCATTATTAAATACACTTTTTTAATGAAATTTTCTTGAAGAAATACATTTTCACAGAAGCACTCTGTTTCTTTATCTTTCATTTTGTGTCCCTCTCTCCTCTCAAAACCTAGCCATTTTCCTCTCATTTTAGATATTATTATTTGAATTTTATTTTATATATATAGCTATTTTTAAATTCGCATTATACTGATATTTTACTCTGGCTTTGCATCTGTTCCTTATGCCCTTTTTTAATTAAAAAGATTTATTAATAACTGTAGGCATGTGCAATTATTTTACTTTTTTTCCCTTGAAACAGATTCTAGATGGTATCTTTTTTTTTTGCATCTTAGAGGTAAATATTATGAATTTAGGTTTTTATGTTAACAAAAGAAATAAACTAAAAGCATGTGGAGAGGATATGGATGACTCCACATATGGAATTTCTACATGATATTAGTTAAAAGTATAAGTGGCTTTTAATACAGAAAAAAAAGTGGCATAACTATTCCAGATATATACTTTGAGGTATACTGAAGGGGTGAGTGACTTGGTGCATGAGGGTTTTAACCATACACTATTAAGAGAAATATGCAGTATGTGTTCTGCTCTCCTGCATGTTCTCAGGGAACACAAAGATGATGATACACTTTTTCCATAAGATTTAATGTTTGGACATGATTTTGTTCAGCAACACCAGCCTGTGAATTCCAAATAGCTGTAGACAGGACATAGACTTGAATTGCACCACTAATAAGATTTATCCCAACTGCTTTCTAAGAGTTTATATCATAAAACTTTTCCAGAAAGACATCTCTGACTGTATCCTCACTCCATGTCTGCAATCATTAAGTATTGCCTGCTTCACTTACTTAAACATAGTCTTTCTTTCTCACCCAAAATCTAGACTCTAGAATTGTTTGATGACTTGTTCATCATAGATGCACAAATCCAATTTCTTGAGTCATATGGGGGTGAGTTATAAACAATGGTTCATTTCAAGCTTCTTATTTAGTCATATAGTAATAAAAAATAGCTATTCGTATGCAAAGGGGAAAAAAAAAGAAAAGAAGTTCTGATTTTAAAGAAGAAATTCATATTTAAAATAGATTCTTCAGTAACACAAGGTGCATGTGTTGACAGATTTTAGCGGAAACTTGACATGCTAAATTATTCCCATATGAGTGTTGTTTCAGAGCTTTATCTAACCCTATTTCATACAATTAGAAATTTCAGTTTAGGAAATAGATTGGAATGCACAGTTTATGACATACAGCAGTATACATTGTGTAGTAGGTTTTCTTTTCTTTTTCTTTCAATTTTTTTTTTTTAAACACTGAGGACAATTGTACACACATGCTTCTCTGATCCCTGCTGGCATAGCTATAAACTGCAGAGATATATTTATTTAATGCTACACTGAGCAGATGAAACACTCTACACAATAACAGCCTCTCTTGCCTGAATGTAAACAGGAAAAAAATCTCATAAGTGGTGTATACTCATGAGAAACTCTTTTTCTATGTTTGGATAGACTACAGCCATTTTCTGTTATAAATGATTTAGGTTTCATAAATGGCTCTGTGTAGTATTCCCTATTTTTTCTTTCTTCAAAACAAGAAAGAAAAAATGCTTTCATATATTCTAAGCATACATTGAAACAAGACAAAAAAAAAAAGAAAACAAGGTAAACAAGATAAACAAGATATAAAGAAATGAGCTTAAAGAAATGGTGCACAATTTCTGTTACTTCTGGAGATAAAAGTAGGGTTTTTTGGCATAAGGCAATCTGAAGTTTACTGTAGGTAAGAGTAAGGTGAACTTTTTGGGGTAGTGTTTCACTCTGAGTGAAATTCAAAGTTTTACTTAAGATTCTAGTTTCTAAAGAAATAGACAATGTCATCTTTAAGATAAAATGAATGCAGAGTAATATTAGAAACTGGCTGGACCCCTGCCTCTTGCCCTTTTTTTTTTTTTTTTTTTTTCCAGAGAATTACACAGAAAGGTAGCATAAAAATATCTGAGGAAAGGATATTGTTTATAAGTTATAAGGCAACATTAAATCATTAGCAGTAGAAGCCTCATTCCATTGAAATCTATGAGAAAATTTCTACTACCTATAAGGGTGACAGAACTGCTTTCTAGTAATAGATAGGGACTTTCTTAAATAGAAGTGTTTCAAAAAGAGATGCAGATTGTATGCACAGATTAATTCATTGAAGCCTGTTAAAGAAGTTTAAACTCAGGGTTTCTGTCCTCTAATTCCCTTAGCTGAAAAATTAAGAAATATATAAATTAGAAGTTAGGCCCAAACTTTATGTGATTTGACTGCCTTTTAAGGAACATTGACCAGCCTCAGCTTCCATTAAAGTCACTTTTTGGGAAAAAAAAAAAAAAAAAAGAGTCCTAGCAGCTCTCTGGACTATCTTTTGTCAGAATAAAACATTGCAGCTTGGCACTGCTATTCTTTTTTCAGGAGTTCTCCCTATTTCAGAGATATAAACTTATCATTCACTGAAAGAGCATATCATATTACTCTTCTCATTGTTCACTTTTTTATTTATATTTTTTCGGGGCTTTTTCTCATTAAGATATACTCTTGGTAACACCATTAGTATAACGGGTAAGTGGAATACATGTAGATACAACTAAATCTACCAGAGTTAATATCACCTTCTTTTGATGATTGAACAAACTTAAGTTTTCCTGATTCCACTGGGAACTGTCTACATGAAAAATATATTTATATTGACCAAAAAAATCCTCAAAACACAAATAATAATCCCCTTCATCTTATGGAAGTGACATATTTAGCACATTAACTTAGGTTGTTTTAGATATAGTAGTCTACTGGTGATATTCAATGCAGAGCTATGTGAGTCTGAAAATTTGAATAATTGCCATTTCACATATTCTTTATTTTAAATGTAGGGGCTATTAATGGAGTAGTATTTCAAATTCAATTGCACCTACTTTTGATTTTTTTAACTTCTTTGTAAGTAGAGATCTGTATACTCAGTAAGAAAACATTGTGTATTTCCCTCTCTACAGAGGAAACCTTTCTTTCTAAATCATTATTTTCTTTTCCCCTCTCTTTTCCAGTTCTTCAAGATAGAAACGTTCAACAAGGTCTGTTTCTGTGATCAGGAAGTAATATGTTGCATATCATCACTTTACAGTCAGTTTGCAGATACTGGTCATGTATTGTGTAACACTGAAAAAACAAGAATTTTCCAACTTGTCACTTATACTGAACAGTAGTTATACTGATATAATTTTTATTTATATTCTTTAGTCAGGGAAGCAGAATATTTTTTCCTAAATGCCTCGAAGTATGCCTGTGCATTTCAAACAAAACAAACAAACAAACAAACAAAACATTACTCCTAGAGTGAATGTTTGAATACTTCAAGAGTGAATAGTTAAATACCTCACAAGAGAGATTTATGGTTTTCCCTCATGCAAGCTACGTGGCATACTGTTTTCAATAAATGTAATGGAGCTGACCTCATTCATTTTAGCCAAGAATTAATCCCCAGTATTTTATCTGTATAGACTAGTAATGATAAGATTTAAAAGAGCAAAGGTGTTAATAGTTAAGCTTTTATTCATAGGCAAATTTTGAATGTAATGACCCATATACTCTCTGAAGCTCAAACTATACATCACTCTGTGCATGTGTAGCTTCTAATAATTCCACTGGGAGTTATAAAGCCAATATACCCATAAGCTACATTTTTCCGCTTGCAAACTTGTCTAGAGATAGTAAAAAAGCAGAGAAAACTCTGTGAATACCTTGACATTTAACAGGTACAAAAACCACATTGGACATAGGCTGCGTTGGGCATACTACCTATTTGAGTTGCTGCACGCGAATTGCAGTTCGAACATGCTGAAGATACATTTGTATACGCTGATCAGGTCCCCTCTCAGCCTTCTCATCTCCAGGCTGACCAGGCCCAGCTCCCTCAGCCTCTCCTCATAGGGCAGATGTTCCAGGCCTCACATTCCATTCTCGTGGCCCTGCGCTGGACTTTCTCCAGCAGTTCCACATCCTTCTTGTACTGGAGAGCCCAGGACTGGCTCCAGATGTGGCCTCACTAGGGCTGAGAAGAGGGGCAGGATCATCTCTACCTCTGGAGAAAGAATGGAAGTCTTCATATGCTAATGAGTCTTTCTTCATTAACGTATTATATTTGGCAGTGACCTACAATATTTAAATATTTTCTACTTTTAGGTTGCAACTTGCAGAAATGAACTATTTTCTTTCCTTCTTAAATGTTTGGAAAGATATTAATTAAATATACTCACCATGGGAAGAATGGAATGAATAGTGCATTCTACAGTTCTAAGTCATTTTAAAATACCAAACTATAGAGAAGTTGCATTTTGTTAATATATACTCGAAGAAATTGATACAGGTCAATTTTATGAATTTGCATGTGTCAATGGAACTATTATTTTAAGATTTCATTTTCAAAGGTGCCCAGTTTAATATTTAGATCCCATTCTATCTGTGATGTAGTTTTTCTTCTGATACTAAACATTACATTTTCAAAGTAGCAAGAAAACTTATACTACATCATTAATTTATTTTTAATTTGCATATGTGCAATCATTATATGGCAAAAAATACAGGGTGTATTTTAAGTCTGCACGAATGTTAGCTGGATCTTCCTTGATTTTACCAATAGATTACAAGATAAAATAGTAACGTCTACGAAATGCATAAATTTGCCTTACTCAGTCTGATGATTTTTTCTTATTCTTATTGACTGTGCATTCCTACAGTGGCAACACTGAAGCTCATCTAGCATCACATCTTATTTTGACCAAGACAATTATGAGTTCTGTAGATCTGGACTAATACTGGAGGACCTTTCTCTGTTTATTGTAATAAGGAAAGGAAAACTTTTGTAAATTCCTTTGGATACTGAGGTTGCTAGTATTTTCCTTTGTCCATGTCAGAAATTAGCAAGCTCACAGCAAATACTTTTTTTACTGCAATAATTTCAGTTTGGTATGTGAATGTCACTAAAAGAACAAGTATAATTCTAAATGGGTATTGTTTATTTTTAATTTTTTGTTGTTTTTGAAAGAGATTATAGGATATGTTGTTCATAATCGATCTTCCAAATGCGTCAGACATTATAGATCTATTAGCAGTGTAGCTGACATGTAGACACAAGACCTATGAAAAGCAAGTTATTGACTCTAGCATTTTTCAACATTTGCTTTGTTTCCAAAGACTTCCATTTTTCATTAGTCTCTAAAATTCTTATTATATGCATATTTTCTGAAATAATAAAAACATATTATTTCAGAGGTTAACATCACAAGCAGTCATGTCATATAATAATTCTGTAACTTAATTTCCTTAGACAAGAGAGTCTAGATAGACTGTAGATAGACAAGAGAGTCTAGATAACCTAGATTCCCTTTCCAAAACTATGATCCTATGAGCATTACATTGTCAAGTGAATTAAAACATGTTAGCTACTTAAATATGTAAGCATGTAAACAAAGAAAGGAGAGAAAGTTACCTTAAAATAGTCCATACACTGAATGAACTAACCAATATTTTATTTTAAATTATAAAATTAAATAAAATAATTGAAAAAAAAAATTCCTTGTCATATGTCATGACCAAATTGTTTCTAGTAGCCTTTGTTCGTTTGACTAATCCACACCATCAGTGAGATAACTCACTGACGAGTAATGTTAGAAAGACATATATATATATATATATATATATATATCATCATGCACATTCTATATATATGTATAGATTTATGGAATGTGTATGATGAGTGTGCATTTGAGGACGTTTGCAGAAGTATTCCCAACTTTGCCTTTTCTGTAAATATTTAAGGGATAGTATTTCTGCGTTGCTTTATAAATATTAACCATATCGTCTTTTTACTGCTCTATGGGGTTCAGGGTATTAACTTTCATTCAGCAATAGGGAAGGTGAGTAAAAAAAAAAAAAAAAATTAATGACATTTTAAGTATTGTTTCTGTTAGCAAGAATAACAGTATAGGAGTTTGTCATATAGTTTCAAACTTTCCCACATTGCTGATGCCTTTCCGCTGAACTCCTTCATCTTATTTATCCAAAACAAAAGAATGCCAAGGGCAACAGTGGACAATCATTGACATGTCATGTTTGGTTCCAGAGATAAACATTCAAATAGCCTTAATGTAGCATGTTGACTCAAAAGATTTTAGAAAGATTTTTAGAATTTAAAAAATCAGGTGGGACAGTTAAGTCTAATTTTTAAAGATCATGAAACCCTCCAGGTAAAGCTTTCCATTTTAAAAAGAGATAATTCAGTTTTAAACACTATGCTTTTCCTTGGTAAGCTTACTACAAAACTTACTTGACATATGCATAAAGAAAGATTGCTTTATACAGTGGTACAGCCAGGAAATATTTTTAAAAGTTAAAAAAAATCAAGTTTAAATTAATTCTGGATAGTAGTTACTGTCCACTTAAAATAAGCATTATTAATCTGTTGGAATATATATATAACTGAACAATCCATCTAAAGTCTGAAAAGGAAATCACTGATTTTTAGTGACATAATCCTTCATGTGCTAATGAATGATGAGAAAGAAAGAAATGACAGGTGAAATGGTATGTAAGCTACTCCAAAATGGTTCTGCCAAAGAGTTTCTCTCAGTATCTACTAGCTAGTTATTTCTTTTCTGATTTTTAAGGCTACTGTTGTGACAGCAAATTGCACATCTGAGCTGAAAGTAACCTTTTCAAAGTTGTGATACACAAAGTAGTTAGACAACAAAAGATGCATCATTATTGCTGCACACAGTATGACAATTCTGTTCAAAACTTGGATTCAAGTCTTTGGAGAGGCTGCTCTCAATGTACTTGTTGCTTTGAGATGGCCTGCCTATTCTAAAAAAGTAAAGCTATTTTCATCCTATATTCAAATAATGAATAATATATGAAAAAGAAACTCTATTTTGCATAAGATGAAGAGGAAAAAAATTTCATATATCTTTCACTGCCTGTGAAATTCGGGCATCCATACAGGAATTGTTTATCTTACCTGATGTGGGTAATGTGTGTCATGTAAACTGTGATATTCGTAGAGATAATTGTGAGACTAATTATTTTTTTATTATCTGGAATAATGGCCATGTAGGAATTAGTTATATTTCAGTTCAAAGAGTTGCCTCTACCTACAAACCTTGATTGTATTTATTCATCTGACTCAAAAGTGCTGCTGTCCTATCTCTAATAACATGTTCTGGGGGACATTTTGGAAACATTTAAATGCTCAGAGAAGTGACACCAGCCCTTTAAGGAGGGGTTATGAAGGCATTAATCATAAAAAAAAAAAAAAAAAAATCCACTTCACTTATTCCTCCCAGGCAAACCCTGATACACAAACAACTAGAAGTTGCACAAAAGTTTAAGCCCCTACCTGAAACAATCTGAGTTCGAGAGGCATATATTGTTTGTTTAGGTTCTGACCTAGCCACTTCTGAGTCAGTTTCCAATAAGTTTTGGCCAAAAGATAATGTTTGACCAAATATTGACCGTAACCTGAAAATTTTAAAAGGCAAGAGCATTTAAGTGCTTCACCAAAAGTAAGCCCTCTTTAACATTATAAAAAGATGATTAATATTAAATTACATGTAAGAATAGTGCAGCCATAGAATCACATAATTATATAATTGTTAAGGTTGGAAGAGACCTCTAAAGATCATCTAGTCCAATCCCTCTGCACATGCAGGGTCACTTAGAGCACATGGCACAGGACCGCGTTCAAGTGAGTTTTGAAGATCTCCAGAGAGGGGAGCTCCTCCCCTCTCCACGACCTCTCTGGGCAGCCTTTTCCAGTGCTCTGTCACCCTCACTGTCAAGAAATTTTTCCTTAAGTTTCTGTGGAACTTTTGATGCTTCAGTTTCTGGCCACTTCCTCTAGTTCTGTTGGTGGCCACCAGTGAAAAGAGGCCAGCCTCATCCTCCTCACTGCCTCCCTTGAGGTATTTATAGACACTGATTAGATCCCCTCTCAGCCTCCTCTTCTCCAGGTTGAACAGGCCCAGCTTCCTCAACCTCTCCTCATAGGGCAGATATTCCAGGTTCCTGATCTCTGCATTGGACTCTCTCCAGCAGCTCCACATCCCTCTTGTACGGGGGCGCCCAGAACTGGACACAGTGCTCCAGATGTGGCCTCACTAGGGCTGAGTAGAGGGGCAGGATCACCTCCCTGGACCTACTGGAGACGCTCCTCTTAATGCACCGCAGGACCCCATTGGCCTTCTTGACCACGAGGGCGCACTGCTACCTCATGGTCAACTTGTTGTCCACCAGGATGCCTAGGTCCTTCTCAGCAGAGCTACTCTCCAGAAGGTCGGTCTCCAGCCTGGAGAACTGGTGTCTGCGGTTATTCCTCCCCAGGTGCAGGACCAGGTGCAAGTGCACTTGGCCTTGTTGAATTTCATGACGTTTCTCACAGCCCAGTTGTCCAGTCTGTCCAGGTCCCTCTGGATGGCAGCGCACCCCTCTGGGGTATCAGCTACTCCTCCCAGTTTCATATCATCAGCAAACTTGCTGAAGGAGCGCTCTGTGCCTTCATCCAGGTCAGTGATGAACAAATTGGCACACCCTGACATCAACTGGAAAAACAACACAGCCAGGCACAGAGAGTCCTGTAGGTTTCTGCAGAGCACTGATGATAACTTTTTAACACAGATTGTGGAGGAGCCAGCGAGGACAGGTGGGCTACTAGACCACGTACTAACAAATAGAGAGGGACTTGTCGGAGACATGAAGGTGGGAAGTACCCTTGGCTACAGTGATCATGAGCTGGTTGAGTTCAAGATCCAATGAGGAGGAAGCAGGGCTGTAAGTAGCCTTGCAACCATGGACTTCAGGAGGGCCAACTTGGACCTCTTCAGAGACCTCCTCGGAAGAATCCCATGGGCTAGGACGCTAGAAGGAAGGGTGGCCCAAGAGAGCTGGTCAGTATTCAAGCAGCACTTCCTCCATGCTCAGGAGCAGTGCATCCCTTTGAGTAAGAAGTCAGGCAGGGCGAGCAGGAGGCCTGCATGGATAAGCAAGGAACTGCTGGCAAAACTCAAAAAGAAACAGGCATTATACAATCTGCACATGCAAAGAGACTTTGCAAGTGTTAAGGGAGAAAAAATGAAAAAAAAAAAATCTCTTCTCAAAAAGTATTATTAATGAAAGTTTTATTTAAACGCCTTTTAATACAGCTAGTCAAGATAATAAGGTAGTCAATGCAATAGAAGTTCTGACAAACAGGACAGGACAGTATCAAAAGCTTATGGACAATATTAGGGTAGGTCTCCTTTCCCAATCTGTCTTACTAACCTTAGAAGCCATAGAGACCAAGAAGAATGGAGCAATGACCCCTGTGTGACTCCACATGTAAATCCACAGGAAAGGGAATAAACTGCCTAGCACCTTCCTTATATTTTAGCACAGAAGACAGGCATGTGCTGAGACTGAGGCTGAATGTTTGGTTTATTCAATAAATACTGCAAAGGAAAAAAAAATGGACCTGTCAAATTTAACATCATCAAAAGAACTGCAAGGTCCTGAGAAAGAAGGAAACACATATTTCTCCTGGGTCCATTTCTAGCCACAGTGTGTTTTGCTCTCACAGTATGCTGGCAAAACCCTTTATTTCAACAGCAAATGTGTATTAATGTATAGGACAAGCTTCCCGACAGAGAGGTATGCATATATCAGAAGAAACAATCTGGAATGCCATGATTTTTTCCATTTATGTTCAAAGGACAGAAATAGCCAAACACCAAAAGCCCTTTCCACCCACATAACTTCTATCATAAAGGATCAAACCTCATTAGAAATATGGCTAGCGGCTGAATGAGCAGAAAAAAAAAAAAAAGGAAAAGTAATAATCAAGACCGAAAATAATGTGATTGGTTTTGCTAGAGTGTTGGCCTTGCTAGAGTGTTTCAGACTTCACCTAATTCTGTGAGAGCTGCTATATTCATGTAGGACTAGAAGAATAAAATGGTATGTTGCTGCTATTATATGATATGTGGCATAACATCCACATCTGTAGAAGTATTGTTAAGAAAACATCTGTGAACCCAGGCTTATTAAGGTGAGTATGGAGCTATTCAGATTCAAACATACTCCTTCTGGGACCAAGCAACCACCTTTGCACCAATTTGTTCTGGATTGAGTGAAAGTGCCAGCTCAGGTCAGCTCTCTGTCTGTGCTCCATTACAGGATCAAAACATGCCTCAAGTCACTACAGACCCTTTCAAGGTTTTACCCAATGTCATCAAAAAAACTTTGCTGCTAGCAATTTATTTAAATTGTGAGGATGGAAGTTTTGCTTTGAAAAATTCCTGTATTAGTTCCATCTTGTCAAAAAAAAAAAAAAAAAAAAAAGATGTATAAATATATGCAAGTCCACACATGATCCTTGGGTATTCACCCAGCAGAATATTACAATTGAGGCCAGGCACATCATTTTGTTCCTAGCACAGGAAAACTTTGATATATGAAAAAAGAGAACTTTGGAGACTGGATTTACTCTTATGCCTTTTTTTTTTTTTTTTTGTCTTTTTTCCCTCTAGTAACCATATATTGGCCAATCCTACAATCATGGCTCAGCCCAAAGTTTCAATTGATTATCATCAGCTGACAAGACTAAGCCCAATATACGACTCAAGTGACCAAAGCCCAGATCTGCCGCACACCTTTTCTTTCTGTTTCAAAGGTTAATCCAGATCATAGTTGAAATTGAACATGTTATATAGAGGGGATTACATGGATTTGACTTAGAGTTACTACAGTACTGACAGTAATGCACACTATAATAAAATAAGTGCCAGTACTTTGATTAGTTTTTCCTGAGTTGCTCTCTGAGGATACATGGAATAGTGTTGTGGCTTTATGAATATAAAAGCAGTTTGAACATAAATTTGAAGTACTTTAAGAGAAAGCAGTTTAATCTTGGCATTATATGTACTGTAATGATCCTCTTAGCTGGAGTATAATAAGACAAACTTTAACCATAATCAGAGTTGCACTTCCCAGTGTATTTATGGGATTTTTTTTTGCAACAATAATATGCAGAATTATGAATTCATTTCTCTTTATGCATGTGAAATTGAATCACCTAAGGAAAGCAATTCAGCAGTCTGAACATGATCACCTTATACTTTCAAGCCGTGTTGTGCTAAATATTCTCTTACAGTACCTTTGGTGTGAAATACATATATGCTTAAAGTTAAACATGTTCTTAGGTGTTTTTATAGCACTGTAACCATGTTTAGAAGAGAAAGAATTTTCATTAGGCTCACTGGAAGTTATACAAGCAATAGGGTTGCAATTCTAATTGATAATGCCACGCTTGTATTTTTTTTTCTTTTATTTGCCTCTTTTTCAGATAAACAAAGGCATGGAAGCACACAAACTTAATTCTATATCATGGTAGTGATTTTTATAGATTCCAGTAAAAATGTTTTTATATCAGTCCAAGAGACCTGTCGAAAAGGTCTGGAAATTATGTTTGGTGCAGTAGTTTCAAAGTTCTGGTATTTCCAGATCTACAGGTACTACAGTTAGCAATACAGAATAGACCAGTAATGCTAATAACTAATAACTAATAATGTAAGGAATGTGGATATTGACAAAAACGTCTGGTTGTGGTTAAGACCTGTTGTTTAGATACTTACTTAAGTTTTCTTAATTCAGTTTTACAGTAGCGTAACCTGTGGGTTTTCCATTGTTCTAAGCCTCTCACCTGCAAATCTGTGGTACTATTATCTATACTAGTAGTCACTGTAAGTAGACTGACATAATTATCTTTCTTTACTGCGTTGACAAAGTGAAGGACGTTGATGTAATCTAAATTGTGATCATTTCTTGCTTCTACAGTTCCTTGTAGATACCTCAATGTTCAGGGGGAACGTGCTGTTTAGTCTGCCTGAGCACCAAGGAAGTGCCAGCACTTGAAAGACTCGGTTTTGTGCTCCATGGGAAAATGATAAATCTAAGTGACTGCCAACCCTGTATTTGATTTCCATAAATTTTCTTGAAAAAGAAAATGGCTGTCATGAGGCCTGGTTGAATTCTGCAGTGTTTACAGGATTTGATTTTATGGTATTGCATTGTATAGCGCTGAGGCTATCTGATGAATGTGGTTTGACAATTTACTCATTTTTCTGCAAATGACTGAAACTAAAATTCACTGTGATTTCAGATTTGCAAAAAAACTTTTTTTTTTTCCTTTAAAAGTTTGATTTTGATCTGTACTGTGGAAAAATAAAAAAAAAAAAAAGAGAAACCAAATAGCAATGTTTTCATGGCATTGTTGATGTGTTTCCAGAATAACATATGAGATCTCATACACATATCATTTCCGATTGTGGCTACAGATGCACATCTGCATTGCTTAAGGCTTCTCCTGCTGAAGCAGAGTAACCATGTCCACACCACATGGCATTTATCTCCTGCTACTCCTGTAGGCTTTATTTAATGGTCCTAGAACATTATTATCGTTTGTATGTTACTGGTGAAGCTTCAAAGTGCCTGAAGTAGCATGAAGACTGCTGCAGATCAACAGAGTGATGTGACGTTTATAATGTACATGTCGGTTTCATAACACTAATATACTGGATCCAGTCATTCCAACCACATAATATTCTCACAGACGACAGCTTCCACTGAACACACTTGACTTCTTTCTATGTAGAAGTTACATAGAATGGTGGGGTGGTAGGGTGGGACCAGAATATCATGCAGATTAGGGTGGCACAGTGGGCACAGACATACTTAGCCAGGCCTCTGTCTCCCGAGACTTCAAAGAGGATGTGGACCCAGGAGGAATCCAGGAAGGATCGTATTGAAGTTCTGTCATCCATTTTACAAAAACAAACTGAAGCTAAGATGTTTTTAGTGGAATATTTTCAATCTGTAAACTGACTTGACAAAAATCTCGCCAGCTTTAGTGATGATTTACAATAGCAACATAATAGCTAGATAACAGCACCATATGTTTATTATATATTTTCTGTGGTGCCTGAAGGGCCTCAGTGACATTTCTAGCATTCTGATTTTGACTATATTTGATATGAAATTAACCAAAATGGATAGTAATATGATTTTTTTTCCCAGAAAGTATAGGATGCATTCTTCTGATATATTTTATAAAACAATATTTATAAGATAAAATGCCCTTTTTTATTTATTTTAGTATAGACAAGTATATTCAGGGATAGGGAAGAAAAAAACACTCCACCTTGTCCCCCTCCCCCCATTAATTTAACTATTTTATTCTTTAAAATGAATTATCTACAGCTTTTTATTGACTTTGTTTGATAATCATCCATATACCCAAATAGTCCAAAATCCAAATAACACAAACATGTGTTTAAATGCTGGCCTGCACAGATTTATGCATTTTTTAAAGTAGGCATCTTTGTTTGAAGTATGAATTCTTTATTATTAAGACGTTTTCTATCAGAGAACTTAAAATATATAAGTTTCATAATCTCTGAACTTAAATGCAGCAATATAAGGATTCTGCTATCATTTCCTTTAGGACAAAACAGTATTTTAAAGTAACATAACAATCAATACAATACCAGCATTCTCTGGCAAAAGAGTGCTCTATTCACTGCTGACATAAAATGAATTTCATTCATTGACTTCATGGCAATTTGGTCTAAGAAAGGGTTTTAGTCATGGACTTGTTGAAGGTAGGGTTAAAGGTAAATTCATTCTTCAAGCTGGGAATCACATACATTGATGTCCATATTACATAAATGTGCACAAGTCCAGTTTTGTGGTTTTCTCAGTGGGACAGCCAATAATGCATATTGATTTTTCACTTTTCACTCAAGAGAGAAGTCTTGTGTTCCCCCCTATACATGAAATTTACACAGGCTGTGCAGTTAAACCTCTGCACCAACATGGCAGTAAAGACATTCTAAGTGAAAGAATAATCAATCCATAACTTAAAACATGTTGTGGAGAGGAGAGTTGAACTTTTACAGTGGTCTATATTAATCTTTAATTAAGCATTCATGGGGACTAAGTGAGAAAACCATACACCACGTAGTGAAATGTGAAATGTGAAAGAAAAAATGTTTCCACAAGAATTTTCCAATAAAAAAGGCATAAGTTTAATTTTCACTAAGACATAGCAGAACTGCTTGAATATTACTCATGTTGCATTTCCAATTGTTTTATTACTCTGTCACTTCAGTTCTCATTGTTTGCTAAAAATTTCAACTCAAAAAACACTTTTGCTGTCCTAAAATTCCATGCAATTCTTATTCTTCAAATTCTAATTCTCTTTGAATATCATCATATTATCAATTGTATTCCTGGATACGTCAAGTCGTCATTCAGTCAAAGTTTTTATTATCTGAAACACCAGATATGCGTATTAAATAGGTTACTACTTTCAATCTTTGTTGTTTAAATGAAAATCTGCTCATAAACATGTGATATTTGGGAAAATCCATTTAAGACTTTTTTTAAAAACAGAGTTAAATTTGGAGACATTCTACAGTTACAGAGTGTCTATATTTACTTCTTTTCTGGGAAACAACTTTAAATAACTAAATTTTCCTTCTTCTTGATTCATTGAAAACTTGAATGCAATAATGAATAAATAAACTTTGAATGTATAAAATTTATGTAAAGGCAAAGCATAGGATAACTTGGTCAAAATACTTGCATATTTATATACAGCTATAATAACACTGGCCTAGAACTTAGTGTACTTCAAATAGTTCTGGGAAAAAGTACGAAAAGTTAAATATAATTGTATAATCATTCATAAGTGTATTTTCTTTTTCAATAATAGACAAATATCTAAAGTATAAGGAATTATAGCAAAATGGCATGTAAATAAATTCATTGACTTCATCATACTTGTTCAGTTCCTTCAGTTACTTGTCATTTCTTCCCATCTTTTTAATAATTTTCTATTTTACTTCAATTTAGATTTTCCTGTGGTTGAGATGTGCTTCTCTTCTGTAGCGCTCTCCTTGGTGTGAGGAATCAGAAGTCTCCCCAAGTCTGCAAGTTCCTGAAGGAACCTGGAGCAGGAGCTGGGCGGTAGAGATGGAACAAATCCTTGTAGGAATTTGTAGGGGAAAGAAAACAGAGAAAGGAAACAGAACGAATAAAGTACAGAGCTCAAGAAGACGACAAATGTCTCAACAGGGGTGACCCTTGCTTCTGAGCTGACAGACATAGATAAAACAGTAGAGCCTTCATGTAAGGAGGACATTCAGGACCTAGACAAAATTTTACTGCAGTAAATAGAAAAAAAAATATTATGATCATTCTTACATTTGGATAAGGAACTGTGTTTATGAGGGGTTTACATTCCAGAGATCATCTATAGAGGTAAGTAGCGTGGCACTGCGGGAATGGATAGAGTAAGACAGTGCTGAAGACTTCATGCCTACATGTTGGAGCTTTTCAGGGGACTTCATAGCTCTATTTTGGCTGTGTACCAAGTATTGCTGTTTCAAAATAGAGTGTTATCATAAGCACACCCAAAGAAGTCCATAGAAATGTTGCAGCATATTATATCAAGCCAGATAAAACTTACTGAAAGGATGCTAGTAGAAAATCCTGATGAAGTAAACGCTGCCCAAACCCAAGCTGAACATCAGTAAAAACAATGTATTGACAAAAATCTAAAAAGTCTTTAAGAACAAATAGATAAATCTTAAAGGAAGTGCTTGAAAAGAAAAACAAAACAAAGCAAACAAGAAAAGCCCAGCAGACTCATTCACAGGCTATGAATTTACTGATTAGATAACACTGATAGCATGTGTCTGTCTCCCATTATCCAAGCACACTTGTAGAGACAATAGAAAACAGGTAACTCAGAAATGATATAGTCTGACTTATTGTATCAGTGTTACTGATAAATCCAAGAGTAATTATTCAATATTTTTAAGGAAAAAAAATAGAGTAATCCATCTGTTTTTTGCTTAATTTTTATCTTTCCATTGTTTTCCATATCTCACTGTCAAATGTAAAACTTTGCTATGGTTGCAAAGTATTGCTCTAATAGCTAAAAATGGCACCAAGCTGAAGCGTTTTCAAAATACACCAACACTGGAGAGGGTTGTAGGCACAAGGCACTGGTAGTTTATTATCCCATTACCCCTCTTCAGGAATATAATCAGCCAAAGCAGTCCTGAGGATGACTCACCAGCATGCAACACAGGCTGCTTGCTGTGGTTTGAAGCACTCCCAGGGACAGCACTTCACACAAGGATAGAGAAAGTCACTGATAACTACCTGATGAAGGATGAATGTTATCTTGCAGAAAGATATGTGGATGATGTGCTACCCTTTTCAAAAAGAAGCAGATTTAAACTTCATTGAAAAAGTAAAAGGAAAAGTCCATTCATTTGAAATAATTTTACTGTTTTTACTCTGTCAAACAAATTAATAGCTAAATTAATTTTATTTCTGTGGAAGCAGGATCTTGGAAGATTGCAGAAAGTGGTGTCAGGAAAGTATTATTGTTCCCATTTGCACATAAAATCAGACAGAGGGAGAGAGGCACTCATTTCCCAAGGCCACATGCAGAGATAATGACAGAGCATAGAGTGAATCC
Organism: Crypturellus tataupa; assembly: GCA_034781795.1. Taxonomy (NCBI): domain Eukaryota; kingdom Metazoa; phylum Chordata; class Aves; order Tinamiformes; family Tinamidae; genus Crypturellus; species Crypturellus tataupa. The sequence continues at coordinate 1,459,781 of JAWLRI010000971.1, forward strand.
ACGTGTCTACTAGGTTCACTGATCTAAATCACTATTTTTTGCACATTTTACCAAATATTCCATACTCTGCGGTCATCTATACTTCTCTGTTCTGAAAAGATGAAAGCGTAACTGCTGAAAACTGCTGATTTTACTGAATAGCAATTTATAATATGCCTCGCTTTGACCATATCTGTCATTTTTGCTTGACTTCAGCTATATTAATAAATCAATTTTGAAACTGAGACTAAACAGCTAATTTTACTTCACTAATATGTATGAAAGAACATGAAGTTCGGAGTGTTTTCAGTTTTGGCATCAGACTCTTTCTTTGATGGCAAGTTGCATAGTTTTAGACTTGAGTCATTTTTGTAACTATCAACTCCTAATTTCCAAGATTTATTTCTCTGTAAAATGACTTGGATTATTCATTTGATTTGTACATTATTGCTATATGGGGTGGAATTTCCCAAGGTTTGTGCTTGTTTTAAAGAGTAAGGCTTTATTTGAATTTGTGCTGAGTGACATTTTACTATCTATTGATCTTTAAATTGAGATAACTTCTGTGAAAAGACAATGAAAATTTTTGTTATTTTTGGATATATTGTTATGGATTCTGAGTGGACTTACTAACTTTGGGCCATGATATTTATAAATCATGCTGGAGTAAGTAGGGAGCACCAAAAAAAACTTTTAAAAAGATTTCTGCCTACTAATCACATCAGGATTTTTGTATCCATCTATCCAGATATTCTAGTATTGGTAATTGGTAATGCCTTGTACTGTTTTTGCATTTTTCTTTGCTTATTTCTGCATTGCAAGAAGAAAATATAAACATTATATTTTTGCCTTTTTTTTTAAATCACTTCTAAGATCTTATTTCTTGAGTGCAAGGGAGGTCCACTAGATTTGATGAGCAAACCTGTTTAGTTTGCACCTCTATTTAATGGATTCATTGGAGTAGACACAGTCAGTTACCTAAATCTGACATCTCAGATTCTTTTTATAGTTAATATTGTTTATGACACAATTTATCTACCTTTTATTAATCATCTACTTGATTAATTGAGTGTTTTCTAGAGATGTTTACATTTTTTTCTCATTGTCTCTCAAAACATCAACAGGGGAATCCAGCAGATGTATCATTTATAGTACGGATGTCATTTAGTCAAATAAATTCCACTCTATCAATCTTATTTCAAAATATGTGGAAGGAAAAATCATAAAGAAATTGAACTTCAAATCAACATTCTACAACAAGCTGCTTGAATTGTCATATTTACAAAATCACCTCCTTAAGCTAATTAATTGTGTCATAATTATTCCATCAGTAGAATGGAAATATAGTAAAGAAACCCCCACATGCATTTATTATGATTAAATTATAGTGTTCTTCAGAGATGATTCCATGTTTTACTGAATCTGAAACATCACAGAAATGCTCATGAGAGGTTTCATTATTAATCTTGAGGAAAAAAAACACTATTCCTCATATCCAATCATATTCTGTAAGTACTTTTCAAAGCTTTAAAATGATAATGAATTAGAAATGTGTAACCTTCAAAGCATAGGTCACTTGATATCTCAAATGACAAAAGATTGGAATCAATGGAAGCCTCCTAGGAGACCCATTACACATATAACTTATTTATGCCACAAATATGAGATTTATTTGTACTTCTTAATTTCATTTTTTTCAATGCCTTAGTAATGTAGGACTATGCAGTAGTAACAGGATATTTCACATTCCTCCATGAAATGGTCAGTACAGTAGCAATTTTATAAAGAGAAGAAAAAAATCCTATAGGCAAAGCGAGATGTACTCCATATATCCTTTAATTTTTCAATCCTTCCACTTCCTGATTATTCCTTTGAAGATCTTCACTGGTTGTTTTCCTCCCATCTGATTATGGCTGAAGCTGACATTAAAGATCTGTCTGACTGGAAACTGAATTAAATGGTTACACAACCCCAGTTCTTTAGTCTCAAAAGAAAATCATATCTTTTTCCTTTATAAGAGTTAAACAGCAGAAAACAGCACAACTGCTGCCAGACTTTCTCCTGCAAGAAGTGCCTGGAATATGCTTATAATATCTAAGCATTGTCTACAAAAGTAGGTGCCATTCATCTCGGGGAGTATACTAAGAATTTTGCAGTATGGATACTCACAAGCCAGTTCCACTTTCCTGGAAACAGCTAGTTTGATAGTCTAGACATAGACAATGAAGAATATGCAAAGGCATTCTCTGGCTGAATTGGTGTGAAATCTGAATAATTTAAAGTGTGCAGAAAAAAAAGAGATTATGAAAAAAAGAAGTCTAGAAATAGATGGAGAAATAGGCAGCAAGAAAGTCTTCTTGGCATGTGTTACATGGTATGAGACCTCACATACTCCAGTCTTTCCAGTCAGGGACACAATTATTAATTGTAATGTTCTCTTCTCTTCCCAAACACTTAGGTTTTTCCTTTGGCATGAAACAGTGGGAAAAACATGCAACAGTCTCAGCCTGACATAGAGATGGAATGTGTCTGGGAACTAATCAACCTGGGAAATATTTTTCATCTCTCTTAAAATTTGCTGTTAATCACTAAGAAACTTTGTCTGAGAGAAACTAATAATAGAAAAGAATAGGAAAGCACAAGAAGATAATAGTTAAGAAAAAGGGTTGAGAGGGAAAGAGAAAAGAAGCTAAAGCATTTAAAATTATGGGAACACATGAGAAAGCTATGAAATGGATTCAAGGTGTACCAACAGCCATCGTTTTATGAATAAAATCTTGAATGACATTTGTTGATATTTGATTCATAAGTGGTGCTTATACTATGTGGGACTAGATCCTGCAGCTGGCTGCATTTGGGATGATGCCTGTGCTTGTCTGAAGCTTTACAGAGGCCTTTATGAGATCAAGATCTCCGACAAGTTAGTTTCCTGGTATGGAGTACAGGATAATGTATTATGTTCTGCCTAACTCCTAACCAACATTATTTTTTCAACTTTATACAGCACAGCATTTAATCCAGTGCCAGCAAGCCCCTTCTCAATTATTGCATCTTTGATAATGCATAAAATAATGAAAGAGACTGCTAGGTACTCCTGGGGTGATTTATGCTCTCTGTATCAGGCACTGTCTCTTTGCTTGCATTTGATTTCAAAACAAAAGTGCCTCAGGCTTCGGGGAAGATGTGCTTACAGAGGAAATAGTGAACTTGGAAGTAACCTTTGCGGACTACTTTCCAAAATGTTGCTCTGTCTCATAGTTTAACTGAATTGATTACATGACTCTTACTCTATTACTTTAGCCAGCTCCATGTCCTAGTCAACCTCTCTGTAATTTCTATTCACTTTTAGATAAGAGTATTTTCTCTATTTCTTTTTCCTGTTTTATATAGTCTAGAAGAACAGTTAGTACTTTAATATTTTAATCAGTATTTCAGACAACTGGATCAGCATAGCCAAGTCTTATTAAGATTTGGGCATTTAAATTGGGCACAGAATCATGCTAAAACAGATACACTGCTTCTAGACCAGAACTGCCTCGCATCTAACCACCTTGGGATTGACAGTACTCACCTATGTAAAAATGCTCTATGGTATTTTGCACAGAGCTGTTAATTTCTGTTATGTGACCATTTTCCAATTGTGATTGTCCTGATGAGTCAGTGCAGATGATGGGCAGACCTTTTTGAGGAAGTAAATTACAAACATTGTCATTTTCCCTTTCACATCCTCTAAAGATGCAAAGTCTCCTCAAAAAATTCAGCAAGCGTTGTCCTGACTGCTGCAGTCGATATGTAGAAGAACAGAGTTTTCTATTCCAAACAGAATGTGGAGCAGATATTTCAATACAGTTTCTAATACTCTCTATTACTTTAATTCTTGAAATGTCTCCATATTGTCTCTGTCAAAGGGATACGTAATTGTTTCAGTTCATAAATCTCTACGTACCCAAGAGACCACAAAACTGAAAGTGCCCCAGATGAGTGGTTAACCATGTGATCATTTTATTCCAGATGAAATTTACTCATCATATCCTATGTGGAAGCTCTCAGGGACAGCAGTCAAAATCTTGACATGTCAGATATTTTGCTATAATTTTATTTACATTTAGAATTTCTCTTTAAATATGATTGCTTGAAGATTATTTCCTATGTTTCCTACATTCCTATGTCTCCTCTTCCTCAAGACTTCCTTTCTTTTGTCCTTAGACATGCCACCCACTACCTTTTAGGTCTGCCTCCTAATCTCTGCTATTTGCTTTCATTCTGCAGACTGCTGCTGCTGTCCTTTATTCTCCTTGTTCCTTTCTTTACACCAAGATGTCTCTAGCTGCTCTCTCATCTCAGGAGCAAACTTTCTCTGCCTCCGCCTGTACTGTTCAGTGGTATCATTAAGACACTGAATTCATAAGCTTGTCAGAACTGAGCTTTCTGCTGTGTCTCACTTTAAAGGTTGGTGTGCCCCACTGATGAAGTGAAGGAATCAATGCTCTGCTGAAAAACCAAAGCAGCTAGCTGAGAGTTAAAATACATTAAAGTGAAAGAGATGTCATGTTAGGAAGATGCACTAAGGGAACTAGCAGTTGGAAATGTGTCTCTAGAAAATTTAAACCAGAAATGAAACAAAAAAGCCCTATTTTATAGACAGAGTTTTCTAAGAGAAATGCCCCTTTAAACCACACACACATACACAGAGAGAAAAAAAAGATTTCTTTATGCCTTTGTTCATGTAAACAACGTAAGATTCTACTTAGCCTATGAATAAAAAATTATTATTAAATTATCTGTATTAAAAATACTAAAAATATATATATATAATTATGGATCGATTGCTGCTTGACTTATCTCTCAAATACAGAAAAAAAAAAAGAAATTTGTCAGGATACTTTATCATGAAAATTAATTGATACAATAGTTTCTTTTAGGAGAATTGTATTGAGAAAGCTAATGAATTCCAAGCTAGTAGAAATGTCCATAGGTAAGAATTGTTACACAATGGAATTAAAGACAGGCTGAAGGACATTATATAATATGAGACTTTTAAAAGCTGTCTGGCTTATCTTGAAGCTGATATCACAGGCTCACATTGAACAGTTTTTCTGTGATACAGATAGTCTGTCACTTGAATTGTTCTTTCCAAATGAGATAAATACATCTGTGCATCTCTCTCTTCCTCACAAAATGGGAAACAGTAAGGTATACAGTGTATTAAAAAATATAGTTTTGAATATAATGACATTTTGGAAGAGATATTATCTTCTTCCCCAAAATAAATTACCTACATAAATTCTTGATACTAAAATGGACAATCAATCTAATGTCTCAGAAAAAAAAAAAAAAAAAAAACACAATATCAGTGAAGACTTAGGTAAGGAGTCACAGATTTGTTTCTCATGTTAATACTGGAAAGTGGTACAGGAAAAAAAAGTTTTTGTCATTGTTTTCCTTGCCTCATTTTCAGAAGGACCATTTAAATCATGAGCTGTCACTATTAGTCAGTTGAGGTTTTGTGATGTTATCAGCTGAGATTTTGTGACGTGTGGTTGGTAAGCACATTGCACTGAAGGAAGCAGTGTAACTCAAACATTTACATGTTCACTCAAAAAACTGTCCTCTCCTCCTGCAAAACTAATGACATCACAGTAATCATAGACATCTATCAGACAGGCACTGGATAACCACTGCTTTTGGTTTCTATAAATCATATTATTACCATTACAAATAGAATGTGACTTTTTTCTAGCACTGATGACATCAGTTTGGAACAAGCATGAATGCCACCTTTCACCCTAGCACTGCTAAGTTTGATAAACAAAATTCAGAAATATAATATAAAATATGGTATATAATTCAAAAATCAACATGTACACATAGAGCAAGCAATGCATCATTTGCTCTTAGCATTGCTAAATTAAATTAAGAAAATTCAAAACATGATTTTCAGAAAGGACTTTTAATGATATTTTCCATATGGAAATTTTTCAATTCCCATCAGTTCCTGGTTTTGATAAAAAAATCAAAGAACTTTTCATTTATTATGTTATTTATTTTACTGAATGAACAGTTTTCTACTAGAAACTACTAGGTATAAATCTTCCTGTTTGGATGTTATTCCCCTATACTATAGTTATTTCTAATACATGCCAGTATTTTCTTCCATAGAAGTTGGCACTGGCATAAATAAGACGATTTCCTGCAAGCTGTATCTTCTTCACCTCTGTGCCTCCAGATAGCTGTTTTGTTTTCATTCAGTTTATCAAAAGATAAGTCTCTGTTGTCTTTCTCTGAGAACGGCAGATAGAACCGAGGAGCATTTGACTTTCAAGAAACTGACTTCAATACTTTCCCCTTAAACACAGTTTGTTTTTGTTTCATTAAAGTCTTTCACTTTACATGCACGCCACATATGTGCTGTGCCTGAATCAAATCATTTTCATATTGTAAAAATGTCTCACAGTAAAAAGGGTTATATGAAATGAGACCAATATCAGATAATATCTTCTCAAGGATGTACAAAAGAAGTAATCTTAAATGTTATATATACTTATCTCCAAGAATAATATATATCTCTGCCTCAGTCTGATCAAACACAAAAACCTGGATATCAATGAAAATGTGTATTGTACAGCCAGTATAAAATAATATATAATTAATATCAAATGAAAACTATCAAAACACTCCTCAGCAAATGAACAGAATTAAAGAAGCTCTGTGTATATGATATTGGATAAGGGTAATATAGACTTCAATGTATGACAAATGAGAATACATGTTTCAAAGTGCAATAAATACTTCTCCCCTAGTGAGATGTTAAGGAAATGTTAGATTAAATATGAAAGAAGAGCAATATGGTTATAAAATAATTTGCAGGATGTATTGGACCATCTCATGTGTGCAAGGCATTCATGTGGGCTTCTATTTTCTGGATGGATTCTTGAGAAGTAAAATAAAACATAATTCTTTACCTTTGAAAATGAAGTTAAAAATATCTGTTAGACAAAGTGTCTAGATTATATTAGATTAAATTTTGCTAGTGTAACATAAGAAATACCTTTTAAATATTAGAGTGTATCCAGGTGTATAGGTCCATAATTAGCTGTGATTTTTTGCAAGCAACTGAAATAAAAAATTGCATGAAAGGAATTCATGTGAATCTGCATATGATCGCATTAAAACACAAGCACAGTGATATCTAGTCATATCTAGGCATAGAATAGGAGAGAAAATATTTTAGATATTCATAACTATACTTAATTCTATGAAAAGTCTATCCATGTTTCTAACCATAGCTGGAAACTACGTTTAATGGGTACAGATGTTTAAACTGGGACTTAAGCAAATTATCTGTTCATCTCCTAGCTCTTCCTGAAAGGAATTAAACGTCATTTCAAGTAAACTTTTTCTCAAGCTTCCTAGAATATCCTAAGCTCTGGTCTTAAGGCGGCTCAGCAAAACTCATCATACCTTTGGCATCTCTTTATCCATCTCCCTTAATATATTATTTGACCCCATCACTCAATTTATTTTACACATATATCACAGATAAGCAGACAACATTCTTGCAAAATGTAGCATTTTTTTTTCTCAAAAAAAAAAAAAAAAAAAAAAGAGAAGAGAAGAAAAAGCATTGAATCTGTGATTTTCTCTACAAGCCAATGTTTAGAAAATCTTACAGGAAATTTAATTCAGAGCTCTCTTTAACCAGAGGTAGAGTTTCGGTCTCCTTATGTCCTCTTCCACAAGGTTTTACACAAATACAAACACTCATCATTTTTTTGCCACAAAAGTAATGTTTCCACTATGGAACTGGGTGGAATGGAAACATCTACCCATAGCCCCATATAAGTTCTCCTATTGTCTTCTCTCTATGCACCTACTGAGTTTTTAAACATTCCTGCTTCACAGGCTAGACAGTTGAGGAAAGCTGTGATTCTTTTTCTTGGCAATTCTAACACTACCTTAAGGCACATACAATGTTGCCTAGTCAACAGGCAACATGATACATTATCACAGGCAGCTCCAAATTCATTACACTTATTTCATTTCCCCTATTGACCAAATGTCACTAAATCAAAATATACCTAAATTAGTTCTTTAATCTCCTGGTCCAATTCTTTTTTGTCATAAACAAAAACTCAATAATAATGCCATGTGTAAAATATACCTTGACACCTAAACTCTTGCACTGTTTTTGGTAAGTTTGTAAGGAATTTTTCTCATTTCTCAATAAATTATTTCAATTTCCATTTAGATACTAGATGCTAGATACTGATGTGAATGTGAGGATTGCCATCCTAGCAGGCAGGCTGTTCCTCTCAGGAGGACTCAAGCAGTATTATCTTTGTGGAAGTCAAACATCTAGTGGCCTTTGAAACAAATTCCACAGGATCTGTATGTATTTATTGATACTAATTCTGTGTAGACTATGTTTAAATTTTCCATTTTTAAGCTTGCATGTACCTTAGGTAATTGCATTTTCAAATGGAATCTAGCAAAATATAAGAGAAGGACCCTCTTGCCCTGATGCTTACATCGTGTTTTATTTGACATTCTTTTTCAGATACTAACAGACGCTAAAACACTTTAAAAAAGTAATTTATAATAATTTTTGGATGTAATTAAAATAAAAATATAAACATCTAAACAAAGAAAAAAGGTCAAATTTAAAATCCCTGTTTATGTTAAACTATATTATGCTTTAGCCACCATTTCTGGAATACAGTTGAGTCAAAACATTAATGCTCAAAAGGAGTGTTGTGCATCCTATTTCTGCAATGCTGAAGGCAAAGGAAAGCAAGGTCTCTTAGATATGTGGGTTAGAAAAATGTCAAAATGTAGAATCCTGGGGATTTAGAGTATCCTGTGTCTCATCATAAATAAAATTATGTAAACATTTCAATAGGGAAAAAGATCTGCTGAATTCAGCAATCTGTTACATGCTACCAAGTACTAAACCATTGGCAAATAAAAAATGAAACAGCAGGTCAAGACTGTTCAGAAAAAACTATGAGAGTATTTAAATTGACACATGTAGTTGGTTTATATGCTTCTCTAGGACACATCTTAGAGACAAATTATGCTAATGGAAAAGTAAGACAACTTTATGCATCCTAATTTGTATTCTGAAGCAAACTCATGCAAAACTCTGGGAAACAGTGTTTTTAATACAATCTATTCAGCTCTGGAACCTCCATTTAACTAATGCACAGCAGTTGTCTACATACTCTAACTAATTCTGCAATTAAATATTTGACAGATAAAAAAAAAGATGGTTGAAAAATACCTTCCAATGAAAATGCTGCCACATATTTTCTCTACAGGAGACAAAAAAAACTTTGTGATCAGATGGCATTCTAATAACATGCTTAGCATTAGATATAAATGCCACAGCTTCAAAAAACATTACAGGTTTCTGTTACAGCACTTTAAATTAAAAAACAAACAAAAAACCTACTAACAGATAGGTGAAATAGGTCCATCTCATCTTTTGTTCTTTGTTTTTAGGGTTAACTCCAAAAATATTTTTTGTCTAAATCTTTCCTCTAAAAAACTGAACATTATAGATTTTTTCATCCAATTTTGGCTACCTAAACACTCCTTTTTAAGATTAGGATATTTATATTTATATTTATTTACTACAGATAGTAATCTTTTTATTTTTGCCTCACATTTGGAAAAATTTTGTTAGCACTATGAATATTTCCTTTTTTTGTATATGAAATCTGTAACTTAGAGACTGCAGTGCTGTGTTTTCAGTTTGATTTCTTTAATGATATTTTTACTAGTTCTGTGGAAACTAGGTATTTTTAATTTTAAAAATGCCTTATTGTGCAAAACTGAAGTTTTCAAATGAAAATGAAGTCCAGTAGAACTTCCTGCAGAGATAATATTGGAAAGAGCAATTGTTCTTTGTAAAGTACACATGGAACGGAGCATCTCTCTCCAGTCACACCTCTGTGTCAACAGAACCCTCTATTCTTCCCACCTTCCAAATGCTTTCTGTTGATTAAAATATGAACACTACAGAGTGGTGCTGCAAGAACATTGAGTTCAAGGGGAGGAGTAGGTCAGCTCGGGTACATTCTACCTTATAAACAGGTGTTTCATATGGGTCCTAGATGTCTTAAAAAGCGTGAATTTAACCTTTGCTTTGGAAAGAGAAATAGTGGAAATACTGTTTGAGCAAGGAAATGCAGTAGGTCTTTTTGTGGTCTCAAACTGCCATACTGTAGTATCTGTTAAAGCGGCAGACAAAAATTCAAAATATTTTTCCTGAAATGTGCTTAGATAAGCGAGCAGGCATAATTAAATTACTTGTATTAAAAAATATGACATATGGAAAGATGTAGAGCTTCCAGAAAATATTAAAACAGATTCAGGATATTTCTTGTGGTGAACAGGAAATCCACCCCCTCCTAATAATATACCAAGGAACGCTTTGAAATGCACACAAAGAGAGGATAATTTAATTAGATACGCTACTGCTAGGAGACACACAGAAGAGAAAAAGAAAAGCTTTCCTTGAAAAAAACAGTGTTCTAATTAAAATAACTAAAGACCACTGCATTGGAGACTTCTATACAAAGTTATTTTTTGTTCATAGGCAGCCTTTAAAGAGTGTACACGATTAAGTCATTTTAGGCAGTTAGAAAAAAAAATGGCAAACTCAGCCACACTAAGTTAACTGGACATGATGCAGATTTACATGTGTGTGATATAATATTAGATACTTCAAGGTTAGTGTTAGTAGCTATAAAATATCTCAAACCTTGATCCTACAAAAAGGGCTTTCAGCTTTGTCAGCAGAAGTGATCCAAGTGTTTATTCCACTTTTCACTATAATTTTTAAAACTGGCAGTTTAAATCACAGTTGGATGTCAATCTCCCCATTATAAAATATATATTTTAGCTGCAGCACATATAACAACATTTAGTTGCCATCATTTATGTTCATTAAAGTGACCTGCCAACACTTCCGAATCATTTTTATGATATAATTGACTTTGTGGTTTTGTATCTTTCTATATTATTGTAGAAAACTGCAGAGTCCACCATTTTGTCATCATAAACCAACAATATAATTCTTCTGTCTCTTTGATTTATTAAGATCCTTGGGCCTTGTTCTAATGTTATTTAATTCAGTGAGAAGATTAGTCCCTGTCTCCACTTTTTCTTCTAAAGAAATCTTAAAGCGTTGTAGGGTTGTAATATTACTACTGTCTTGCAGCAATGATTATTTTAAGAAATCAGTCTAGCATTTTTGTGGTTCTTTTCTTTTTTCTTACTGTCTGTATTGTTTGTAATTTTATGAAACAGTATTTTTTTTCCAAGTAGAACTGAGATCAGCCACTGTCATAATCAGTGGAAAGATTCTTATCAGAGGCTAGATGAGAAAATCTGACACTATTATGCACATTCTAGCAACCTCTGAATTAATAAAGGAAAAAGCTCAAGTATATTGTTTGCTCAAATAATAAGCCAATATCATTAATTTTGTAGATATTGTAATAAGAGTCATGGCCAGAATTTTAGCAGTTTTTTGAAACTTAGGTAACTAAAACATACTTTCAAGACAGATGGAATTGCAAAACAAAATTTTTCATTGCAATCATTTTGTTTTTAATTCACCCCATCAGTGCTGTGAGAGGTGTTAATAACCATCACTGGAATGGTTTTGGCTGATGTGCCTGGGTAGCTGGCAGCAAAGAATCTGTTTCTCTAAAAAGATAAAGATGTCTCGATTTGATAAAGTCTTCTATTGTAAAGAACAAGATATTTTCTATATTTTACTTTATTTAGATCTCTACTCTTATATCTCAGTCTTTACTGCTGGGACGATCTCAAAGCATTTTTGTCTTCAAAATCTTATCAGTCAAAATTTTCCTTTGCCACTCCCACTATGTACTAAGCTAAAAAAATCATTGACATAATTGAACAATAAGAATAAGCAATCAATAGAGAATTAATTACCTCTAGTTTGCAATAGCCCATTATAAATGCTTATTAATGTTATATAAAATTAAGAGTACAATTTCTCCAGTTCTCTCAGTTCTCTTTTGACGTATAAACATTTTTTGGAGAAAAAGTGCAATTCGGCACAATGCAAAACTCATGTATATAAATAAAAGTCAAACACATATTTGCTACAAATCCTTTGGGGGGAAAAAAAAAAAAAACTCATCTGAGTAAGCTTCTATTCCAAAACTCATTAGTTCTCAGATAAATGCTGCTACTGTGAAATAAAATAGCTAAATTGACTGCTGGAGCTTAACACAATTGTAAACTTTTATGTAAAAGTATACTGGATACCTACAAATGCCACTGGCATTTTTACTGGACTGTATTTGAGATATTTTATTTCGCTTATTACCTGGCTTTTTAACATTAGTCAGCTGTTTCTAATTACACTTCACATTTATGTTGCCGTGTTCTTCCTCTGCTCTTTGTCCCAGCTGAAGCCTTATAGATGAGTAGTAACGGATGGAGAAAATGGATTTGTAATTGATCAAAAAAAAATAAAAAAAACCAAAATCCTCTATCTCACACATGGCCAATTCACTCCAACCTATTAAAAAGTATGAAGGTTATTAAAAATTTTTAAGGTATGACCTATTTCAAGACTTCCTTTTTCAGGACTTCCACATGTAGCTATCATAGACAGAAAATTAAAAGTAATCAGAAATCAGAGAATCACAAAATGACTAAATTTGGAATGGGCTTCTGGAGATCATCTAGTCTCTCTTGTCCTAGTGGGGTGATCCAGAGCAGAATTCAAGGATTGCCAGATGAGTCCAGATGGCTTTTGAATATCTCCAAAGGAGACCCCACAACTTCCTTAAGCAATCTGTTCCAGTTTTCAGTCACTCTCACAGTAAAATGTTTTTCCTCATGTTCAGTCAGAACTTCCTGTGTTTCAGTTTGTGCCCACTGCCTCTCATTGTATTGTATGGTGCCACCGAGAAAAGTCTGTCCCCATCCTTATGAGAGAATTGCTTGAGAAAGGGGAAATTAGAGAAAAACTAGAACCTAATAGAAGTTGTGGCATTACAGAGGCTTGCTTGAGGTGAGAGACAGTTACCATTTCCAGGATGGTTGCTATGTGTGGAATCTACTTCTCCATGATTCCCTTGGCAACACAATCTGCCCTCCTAGCACAAGCTAGCAAGAGTAAACCGAGAGTTGAGCAGAACGGAAATACCATGGCCAAACTTTGTTGGCTTTCCCTGCAGAGGGGATAATCTGATGGTGCTGTGCAGACGACAAGTGACTTTTTAAAATCAAGAGACTTTTTAAAAGACTTTTTAAAATCAATGAATAATGAAAGTAAGTATGACTAGAGTCACTCAAGCTCCACCTAAATGTAGAAGAAAATATATAAAAGGCGAACTAAGGAGGGATATAGTAGGTAGGAAGAATGGGATGGTAAGAAAGGAGGAAGAAGAACTAAGGAAGAAGGAAGGGGAGAGAGGGAAGATTCCATCGTAACTTCTGGATCAATAGACAGGCTGAACCCTTTTCCTCCCCTCGGGTCAGGACACTGCCTGACTCCTCAAGACTGAGAGCCCTCTGCCATCTTCCGGGTGAGTAGTGATTGTGCATTTGTACACTAGGCACTAGCTAAGAACCCCACACTGTAGTAGAGAATTTTCCATACTGACATCCAAAGCCTGTTTTCTAAATGTTGAATTTGAATAAACTGTGCTATTTGTTATTTTGAAGGCAATCGGACCTACAGTCCACAGACTGTTGATAAATCTGATACTACCAGAATCAAGCTTGTATTTGATCATGGGAACTCGATTCGCTTCTAGGAAGGCAATTGTACCTATAGTTGACAGACTGTTTGTGAATCTGATACTGCCAGAGTTGGGCATATAGTATTTGGTATCCGTATTAAGAGATGAGTCCAGCTGCCCTGAGTCCCTCTAACCTTTGAGAATCAACTGGAATGCAAGGGGATTAATCTCTTACCAAGTGTGCCCCACCCTCCCCACCCTCCCCGCATCAAGCCACAACAATCCTCTTGACACCCTCCCTCCAATCTTGTGTTTACATTCATAAGACCCCTCCTCAGTCTCCTCCAGTTTTCTCAAACTTTCACAGGTCGAGTCCTCCAGTACTGACCCCTGGAGGATGCTGTTAGCTGCAGGCTCCAGCCAGGTTGGGCTGCTGAGCAGAACCGTCTTATCTCTGCCATTCAGCTAGTTCTGATTGTCCACTTATCCAGCCCACAGTTCCTGAACTTCCTTATGATGATGGTGTGGTAAATGATGTTAAGAGCCTTCTCTGTGTCTTTCATAACCAGAACACACCCTATTCAGCAGCGGACCTATATTCTTGCTAGTCTTCCTTTTGCTACTGACATATTTGAAGAAGTCCTTCTTGATATTGCTTGACAGATTTAGTTCCAAATAGGCCTGGGCCTTCTTTGTCATTTTCTGTATATAATGACAATGTTCCTATATTTCTTCCAAGTGACGCGACCTTCTTCCACATTTTGTATACTTCTTCTCTCTGAGTTTTGACAGGAGCTCCTAGCTCATCCATGCAGGTCTCCTGCCTTTTTTGCTTTACTTCTTGCTCATAGGCATGCACTGATACTGAGCCTGGAGGAAATGATGCATGAGTTTTAACCAGCTCTCTTGGACCCCCTCTTCTTTCTATGGCTCTAACTCCTCTAAGTATGTCCCTGAAGAGGCCAAAGCTTGCTCTCCTCTCCAGGGAGTTTGGTTTGTCAGTGCAAGATCCAACAGCACACCTTTTCCTGTTACATTTTCTCTCTTCTATAATCGTAAGGCTACTTCCAGCTATCTGTAGAAAAACCCACTGTCTTCCTCTTTCTGAACAAGGGGCCTGTAATAAACCCCCACAACAGTGTCTCCATGTCAGCCTGCCCTTTTATTCTTACCCGTAAGTTCTTGACTTGTTGTTCATCCACCTCTAGGCAGAGCTCTCTAACATGTAGAGAAACTTTACCACTTTGTCTTCCTGGCCTGTCTTTCTTAAAAATATATAGCCCTCCAACTTTCTTAAAAATATATAGCCAATATATAGGTATCCTACCACGTCTCTGTAATTGAAATAGGACCACGGCTCTGCAGCGACACACAGATCTCTCATTCTTTCTATTTATTCCCCATGATGCATGAATGGATGTAAAAAATGTTCTTGTTCATCAGAGGTGAGCGTCCTTGTCCTGTACAAGTTGCATAGAAAGGCCATACCTGCATCCTTAGGTGCAGGCAATATGTAGTACCAATAAGCATCAGGTGTGCTGTATAAAATTTACAATTACTTGTATTTAAAATTACTTGTGTTGTTTGTTTACTTGGTTGATGGGATTTTTCTTCACAAATTGACAGTGGTTGTAGATAAGCTGATGGAAAACAGAGAAACATAGGAACACCCAAGGAGCTAAAATATGCCCATATAAAGGCATTTGGAAGCCTGAGGTCATATGGATTTCCTAAGAAATCTCTCAGGATTAAGGGATATCTCTTCAAAGTTCTACCTTTTAAAGTGTGCAGGATGCCAGATAGAGCCTTCAGGTCTGTGTTTCTAAGCTCTTCACTTCTCCCACATCACAGCTGTTGCCAGTGTCTGTCACTCCCACGTACACAGGCTTATACATTCTGCAGAAACTTTGTGAATTACATCAACATTTTCAGTACAAAGTCTACCCATACAGCACAAACAGAATAAAAAATAGGTATGAATCAGACACCATTCACTTCCCTAGACATCCTGAAAGCTTTTCTAGGCATCTAATTTTAGGCATCTATTTAATTCCAGACAGACAAGCACTGGTAGCTCCTGAAAGACACTTGACTATTTATCATCTCAAAGCACTTTATCATCCAGACAAGCAGATCTCAAGGAAAGTCCCCAAAATTTCACCTACCAGGGTAGCAACAAATACCATTTTATACTTTATTTAGGGAATCAGTGAATCAGTTTAGGAGACTGTAGGGTTGTGGCCCTCTTCTCAATACTGTGTGTATTTTTTTTTTCTTTAGTCAAACATGGTACAAGAGTAACATTTTTTTTTTTAATACAAGGTTGTCAAAATCTTATTATGGGCAAATTTGTGAACACACTTGAAATGTGAAACCAAGGATTTATCATTAGCATAATTAAACAACTATCATTAGTCCAGTTACAATGACATTAACAGACTCACTATCTAAATTATCCTATTAATATTAAACAATTTTCATTAACAATACTAAATTAAAAGTGGTATACCAAAAATTAAAATCTTGATATTAACATTTCTGTTGCTTTAACTCTTCCACTGCTCCTTAACATCAATGATTTCAGGCAGGATGGAGAAGAGAGGGATTAGGACAGGTTGTGGGCATTCTTAAGCCCTCATTAGAAGAAGCTAATTTTAGGGCTTCCCTGGATATCTGCTAGTCTGGAAGATAAAAAGCAACCTTTAGGAAATGGTTAGGAAGACTGGATTTAGGTGCCTAAAATTTCTAATTCATTCTCACTGTGGACACTGGGGAGTGGTACATGCCTTGTGTAGGTGGACTGCTCTACCAAACTTTTCCAGTAATCCTGTGTCTGATGAATTAATATCAAACATTTGGTAAAGGTGAATAACATTGTTTCTAATGTTTACATCAATTTTCAAACGAATGAGGTGACCAAACAGGATACATGCACTAGAAGCTGGAATGTTTTTTTCCCCCACATCCAATTCAATTAAAAAGAAAATGGCTTTCATAAGAATAGCTTTGTAGTATTATTGATTAAGGGTTATTTTTCTTTTTACAAAGAAAAGAAGTTAGTTGGTAGTATTTTAGGATGTAAGATAACAATTCCTTTGAATCATAATGAAGCAAATTCGATTAGCAAGCATTCAAACATATAACAAGGTTATAATGCCTAAGTAATACCTAAATCCTGGATATCCCTGCCTCTGGGAGGCAATTCTAACAGTTATATTTTGTACATTGATTTGAAATTCTATCCTACTCCCAATAAAGCCAGTGGCAAAATTCCCTTGTTTCAGACTCACTGGCATCATAATCCATCATGCAGAATATTAAAAAAGAGGTCCTTTTAATCTGACATTCTATTTCTAGCATATTTTTATAGTGAGCAAAGAAATTCCACAGGTAATTTCTAAAGGAAATTCCTTGCTAGCCTGCAAGCAGAGTTACCTTGGGCCCTTAAACATAAGAGTCTGTGTTCATTTTATACTTATTATGTCTAATGTGGATTATAGATGGTCTCATATCACAGAATCACAGAATGGTTGAGGTTGGAAGGGACCTCTAGCGATCATCTAGTTCAACCCCCTGCTCCAGCAGGGACACCTAGAGCACGTGGCACAGGGTGGCATTCTACCAAGAAGAAGACTCCACAGCCTCTCTGGGCAACCTGTTCCAGTGCTCAGTCACCCTCACAGGAAAGAAGTTCTTCCTGACATGGAGATGGAACTTCCTGTGTTTTAATTTATACCCATTATCCCTAATCCTGTCATCATCTCTGTAAGTCTCCACTAGTTTCTCTTATCTTAATCATAATAAACTCAGTGATATCTTAGGGTAGAAAATCCCAAAGGCTAAACAATTATTTTGTTTCATCAAATTTAAACTTTTTGCCCTTTGATACTATCAACTGTTTCTTTGCCCCCCCCCCCCTTTTTTTTTTTTTTGCATTATGAAGCATGCAAGTGAACAGAATTCATTATGTTCTATGGCTCATGTTTGCTGTATTCAACTGCTTTAGAAAAAAACAACTGACTACACTGAGTCTTCTTTCTGCATCTTCAATATTGATCTGGGGGGCTGAGCACTTTCTGTGAGGTGATATACCCTTTTTGTTCACTTGACCACTGCAGGAGAAGAGAAAAATAGTGCTATGATAGATTTATGCATATCCCCAGTGTACAACACACATAAAGAAAAGCCAAAAAAAAAAAAAAAATACATGTACAATCAACTTAGCAAAAGTCTTTATCTTTCCCTGAAAAAAAATGCTGCATATATTTTGAGAAAATAACAAGCATATTGGTGATGGTACCTGTGTTACCTTTACTGAAGAAAAGGTCAACAGCTCTATCACACATCTTAAATTTTAAACTGTTTCAAATTTTTCAATAGTTATGTATCAATTTTTGGACAGCAAATACAATTTTATGACAGGTGACCTTATCCTTGTCAGAAAAAAATGTGCATTTGAGCTGTACATCAAAATGAAATACATACTCTATAATTCTGTCACTGTTACTCTGATAGAATAGCATATCCTCATTTAATGCACAGCATTTACCTTTCAAAACTGAAGTCCAAAAAAGTGAAAAGAAATAATGCAATAAAATGTTTTTATATAGTAGTATTACTTATTTGAAATAAAATTGAGAAATGCAAAAAAAGAACATCTTAGAGCATCTGCATTTAAACAGTATCCAGTGACAGGTTTCAAATGTAGTTCTTCGTGCTGAGACATATTTCCATTTTTCTATTTATCATTATTTATTCTATGAAAAATAAAGCAGTGTTTCTTTAGCTGGAATTCAATATCAGTGCTCCCAAGTTTTCTATATATCTTGAAAAAAAGAAGACATAATTTTATGCTTTACTTATCAAAATCCTCAGCCCTATGCTCAGCTGATCTTATTAGATCTGGAGTTATATATCTTAACCATCGTTTAAGCACTCTTTAAAATGTATATGTGTAATACTTTGATTTAGGCTTATTTTTTTCTTTGAATACAATAGTTTATGAATAACCTCTTTCCGCTTTTTATTTGCTGAAATTAAATCTTTGAACATTTCTTCCAAATTAGGGTAAAGTGGCTAAGTTCAATATTCTATTTAAAAAAGTAAATTGCAAGAAGTTATTTACCATTTTTTGAGTGATGTATCAAAATTGGTTGAGTCAATAAACTATAACAAATATTAGCTAACAAAACATGTTATGGTAGTGGTCTTTAGTTGAGGATAACAATTATTTCCTATAAATCTTATGTTATCCTGATTTTCTAATGATATTCACTTTTATTATATAGCAAGTGACTCATCTACTCTTAGCGACAGCAACAAACACATAGCCTAGAATATGAGTGGCTTCTAGAATTTTTCCAACCTCCAAAATGGCAAACAAATCATGACTCCACTAGGTGATCAACACTAATCAATCAAGTGCCCATTTTCTTTTTTTTTTTAGCAAAACCTTCCTTCCAATGAAACATGAAAGTTTAGATATACTAAAAAGCAAATACCTTAATATTGAACTACATTTACATGGTAAGAATGGGAATAGCAGACCTTATACCTGTGCAGTGCAGAGAAAGTCTGGCAATATAGTATTGCAGTCTTCTGTCACAACATGTGACTCTACTGAAGAGAAGATGGGGTTATGAACTACAGAAGTTAATAAAGGTAATTGAAAGCTGAATGAGAAAATAAAAAGATGAATAATAACACATATCTAAGGACATTACATATAACATTGATCCCAGGCAGCCTCAAAATAGATGACAAAACATGAAGATAAAAGATTTATAATTCCAATATTGTCTTATGAACAAGGATATATTGAAATTTAAATAGGTTAAATTACTTGTTTTAGCTGCCCATTACCCAATCCTTCTCTCTTGCTTTTGCAGCATATCCATCAAGCATTTTAAATTAGAGATATCATCATGCTCTTTCCAATATCTCTTTCAGTTGGATGAATTATATTTTTGTCCAGTACCTAAATTAAATTTACCAACCATGGATAATATATAGTATTACACTATGAGAGTAAAAGAAGTTCAAATATGCAAGGTGAAATGCAAGAGGAAGGAGAAGTGCAAGAGGAAGGAGAAGAGGAAGGAGAAGGAATAGGAGAAGAAGAAAGAGAACAAGAAGGGGAAAAGGAAGAGAAGGGAAAGGGGAGGGGGAAGAAAAGTGCAAGTGACATTTTGGAGATTTGATAAGAGGAAAGAGAGGGAAGAAAAAAAATATAAATCAAAAAAAATCTTGATAAAAAGTAAATAACAAATTTCTTTACTCAAAATACTGGATGAAAAATGAAGCCGAGATACATTAATAAATTGTCAAACACAGTCTAGTGAGTTGTTATTTTTAGACATACTTATGGAGGTAAACACATGGGCAAGGAAGCCCAGAAGTTGTCTTGTGTCTCTAGAAGAAAAATATTACAATTTTCTATATTTAAACTCGAGTAAGAAATATAAAAGATAGAATAATTACAGAATGAGATGTACATTATAACTACTTTTATAATGAGAGTGGGGAAAGACTGCGAGCATGCAAAGCTCTTTTGAAAAAA
Organism: Crypturellus tataupa; assembly: GCA_034781795.1. Classification (NCBI taxonomy): domain Eukaryota; kingdom Metazoa; phylum Chordata; class Aves; order Tinamiformes; family Tinamidae; genus Crypturellus; species Crypturellus tataupa. The sequence continues at coordinate 1,480,052 of JAWLRI010000971.1, forward strand.
AAAAAAAAAAAAGTAAATGGAAGAACTCAAAGTTCTATTATTGAGTAAAGCTCCAAGCAGCTCCCTACTCCAATATTTTACATAACAGATAAATGACTAGCTTCTTCTTGTTCCTGTTTTATTTATTTCTACAGTAGTCTTCTTTTGTTTCTCTTGAAAAAAAAAATCTTTAGATTCAGTGCTCTGACATGCTGTAGAAACATTCTCTATCTCAGATCTACAAAAATCAAGTCAAGGGAGATAAACAAGTCTGAAGAACTACCATAAGAGTAAGAATACTTAATGATGGAAAAACTCTAACTGTTCTAAGCTAACAAAAAGAGAATTTGTCATTTTCTTTTTCTCCTTCCTTCTGCCCATATTTCTGACCCAAGAATTCCATTGCAACCTTATGTGCTGCTGATGATCCCTTCCTAAAGCTCATGATGCTCATGATTGTTTAGTATCATTATCTAGTATCGCTAGTGTTTTGCAAGCTTGATAAATCAAATCAATTGATGTCAGGTTCTGAAAAGTGACAGAAATAATGTGGTTAAGTGGCAAGGGCGTGCAGTAGGAAGTGAGGAGAGAACAGGGAGGCAAGACCTGAACATTTGGTAGTAATGAGACACTGGACTGGCTCAGTCTTTACCATAAGTGATTGAATTAAGGCCATGCAACAAGTTTGTTACAGAGCAAGAAAAATTAAAACAGAGGAGCTTTGTTCTGAATTTCTCTCTTTAACAGTGTGACTTCTGTTCCTCCTAGTAATAAACTCTTAAGTGTGCCAGACTTTATATGTGCTGTGTTTTACTGTACAGCTGTGTGCCATATAGAATTTTAATAAGAGATCATACCCTTTATGTCTTAGTAGACATGAGCCCATGCAGCCTACATATCTCTTTCAGCTTCATTATTAGTGTAGAGGAGGAAAAACAAACCCTTTTTTTTCTTTAGAAATAGGATGAAGCCTTCATTTAAATGTCATTTTTTCGCATGAGCAATATACCATAATCAAACACCTATAGCACACTGTTTGGTTTCTAGATCACAGTTAGGGCATTTCAGAGAAACAAAAGTCGTGCTAGAAAAATGGAGTTAGAAGTGAAATCTGCAAAATACTTCACTCGATCTGTAAAGTATTCATTATTTAAAAAGGAAAAATCAAACTAGATGATAGGATTGGACTCAGTTTTATGCCAGCTCTTTAACTGTGAGTTCCTATGGGTTGATTAAAACAAATGATCAAGTCAACCCTTACTGTGTCATATCTCTTAATTTTTTATAATAAATAGTAGCTTTTACTGCTACTTTTTTCTATTATGTGAACTGAATGTCTGGGACTATTTAAAATATTTAGTGTTTAACATTGTAAAATACTCAGTCTTTTTGACAAGATTTTTTCTTCGCTCAGAAATGGACAGGAAAGAACTAATGTTAAATGCTGACAGCACTGTCCCTAATTATTACAGCAGAGACTGCAACCCATGTTCAAACATTCCTGAGTGCTGGAAGAGTAAGTATAGGTCTGAGTCATTTCTGACTCTTGTCTAGGGCACTTAGAGCTAGTGCTGCCATTGAAGCTCATTTCATAATTTAATTTCTTTCATCTAAATACAAATCTATGAAGAGGGCAGGGCTTGTTGACATGAAACTTTACTTTCACTTAGGCCAGTTTCTGATGCTGAAAATAGCAGATAATGGAGAAGGAGGCTTCAAAGGGAACATCAAAACATTTTGAGAGCAATAGGGGCAAATTTAAGGGAGTTAATTGACACTGCCATAAAAATGGGAAACACCTGAGCAAATACATCATAGATCAAAAGTGAGAGAAATGACCTGCAGAAAACCAAAAGGAAAAGGAAATAGGAAAATAAAATGCATTCCAAAACCTAAGAAACTCTGCATGTAGCTTTTTTACATTAGTTGTAGAGATGCAAGCAAGCTACAGAAATCAGCTTCTGTACACCCCAGAGTTCATAAATAGGTTGATCTGGTGTTTTGATTCACATGCTTTTATACTTAATAGTATATGCTTACTGAAGAAAAATAATTGACTATGCCCTCTGATAACTAAAACATTACCACTGAAGAAGTTTTTTCTTTAGTATTCTAAAGATCAAAACACATTTCCTCACTCAGGAGGGAATACATATGAAGTTTGATTATTTTTTCCATTATTTATCCTAAAAAAATATCTAAAAGTTGGTCCTAGCTATATTTAAGGTGTGTCTGTGAATGATAAAGTCAAGTTTTGTAAGTACATTTCTGTTGCTGGTTGGCAGGAAAGAAATAAAAATTCTGTGCCTTTTCCCCAATAAAAGTGAAATCATAAGTTTTTAAATTTTATTTTATTGTAAAGCCTTAGGAAATTATGTTCTTAAAAACCCTAAGAGCATGAAAGGAAGAACTTATATCAGGGGAAATGAAAGTCTGAATAAGCATGTTAGATACTGAAAGGAACCTTGATATGATACATATCACCCACTTTGTAGCTGTCAGTGGATGTGTATCTTTAATTATATATATATGTTAAATTGTTTTCACTCATTTTCTACTCTCCTCCCTTTATCTTCATTCTATCTGCTTAACTGCCAGATCTTCTGAACACTGAGCTTATTTTCATAATCACTGCAGAAAACCTACCACCTTTATGGTGTAATATAAAATATTTTTAACAGAAAGATTGTTTCTGGAAAATGATTGCTCTTAGGATCACCCAGCAGCCACTTCTCCGCTAATGATTACTGAGTTACCTTCATAACCAGAGATAGCTCCAGAACATATCTAACATCAGTTTTTGTTGCAGTTAACAATGACTACTAAATAGTGTACTTAGCTGAACTTTTTTTTAATCTTCTTACTTTCTAACTGCAATGCTAATTATGATGCTTTTATTCTGTAACATTCTTAGAATTATGAAAAATGTCAAGTTAAAGTTTGTGAGTCTGAGTGATTTTTGAAGAGTGTATTATTTGTAAATGGTTCACAGTTGCTTTTCTTTGCAGAGATGTGACTAAAGGAAAAAAATGGGTACTTAGAAGGCCTAAAACCTATTGACTGTTACTTCCCAGTATCTAAGAATCAGGACAGACTGTCAAATACAGCAGACTATATAAATGAAAGAGCAAGTTGAATAGTGATTTCATGTATGAGCTAAGGGACCTTATGGCTGACTGTCCTGCATGTGATGAGCTCTAAAAGGCTTGAGAGACAGTCTGACACTGCACCCACAACCCACTATTGATTCCTGGTCAGACATTGTGTCACAGAATTTGGTTACATTATGGATTACATTATGGATAATTTTCTGACTTTCCAAAAGTGGAGATTTCCATCATTCAAAACATTTATTAAAAATGAGGTGAGAGGTTGATTTAATTATATATACACATATACAAATATACATATGTAATTATTTACATAATTTCTAGCCATTATATAGCTATGATGTATATTCAAGGATATATTCTGTGTTAGAGAAAGATGGGTTGGATGAATAAACCTTTCCGTTGTAGCCATATGTCTTTGAATCTCATCTCAAAGTAAAGGAATAGGGGAATGAGTATCAATAGTGAAAACATTGACAGTAGAACTCCAGGTCTTTTAATTACTTGCTACTCATCCATCAAGAAGTGCAACTTTGAGCATATTCTTTTACTTGTTTATGCTACAGTCATTGTTAAGTTATATAAGACATTACCAACCGTACTTTCTGCTATCAGACCATCACAGTCATGGAGAAATATAAACTAATAAAATATAAACTGGGAGGAAAAGAAGGAAGGGAGGGAGGAAGAGAGAAGGAGAGAAGGAGAGAAAGAGAGAGAGAAAGAGAGAGAGAGAGAAAGAGAGAAAGAAAGAGAGAGATAAAGAGATAAAGAGATAGAGAAAGAAAGAAAGAAAGAAAGAAAGAAAGAAAGAAAGAAAGAAAGAAAGAAAGAAAGAAAGAGAGAGAGAGAGA
>JAWLRI010000971.1:1485646-1496661 GCA_034781795.1 Crypturellus tataupa
GGGGGGTTGGACTAGATGACCTCTAGAGGTCCCTTCCAACCTTAGGCATTCCATGATTCTATGATTCTATGATTCTATGATTCTATGATTCTATGATCTCGAATTTAAATCAACAAACAACTGAAAATTGCTCAACATTCAAAAAAACATTATAAAAGAAATGACTCAAAGGGGTCACACAGGTCCACAATCCTTACTGCTACTCCACAAAGCTTACATTTTTGACCAACATATTTCCTTAATTGATATAATCCAGAGAGTTAGCATAATTTACCCTTTATAAAGATGTCAAGAGTCCTCAAAAAAATTCCTCAGTACTCGCTTTCCCTACTTCTCTCCATGCCTTGGTGTTCGACTCTTTATATCAACCCTCATCAAAAAAGCTATTCCCAAGTAATATAGGTGGAGACCACTCTTTGAAAAGAGTCTGTTTTTCATTCATGCATCCCAATAATCATTTCCCTGAACTGTTCTCATAGGTCCAATCTTTGAGTTGGCTGTTAATCTTCAAAATCTCATTATTTCTGTGCCTCTGGGATGTCTCCCGAATTTCCACTTCTGCAGCTGGGTATACTCACACTTTTCCTGTTACACTGCCAGTTGTCCCACTGACAAAGCTGTTCAGTAGTATTTTCCCCACTGTTATATCCATTTCAGCCTTAGGTGTACCTTAGCAAGATCCATCACCTTGCTCTTGGCAGACAGCACACAGTTCAATTTCCTGAATCAGCTCTAGGGTCAGACTGTTAATTTTTCCGAACAGAAAGACTTCAGTAATGCACACTTGATTCTTCCTGATGTGGATGCAAATTTCTGGTCTTCTCTCTCTGTTCTTTTATAAAATGTTCAAGTCTTCCTTTCTTTTGTACATTGTCAAGTTCTTTTACTTGAAAAAAGACTTTGCCAAGTTCTTTCAAAAGGACAAAAGGACTTCAAAATAATTTTGTCATTTCTTCAAAATGAAAAAAATCTTTTAATTTTTTCCTCCTTTTTTTTTCTTGCTTACATTTTTTATTTTTTTTTTTTTTTTTTTTTTTTTGTGGTGGGGAGTAGGGTATAAAGATACATCTGTTGTTTTATGTTACTGATTTTTTGGGGGTCTTATTTATTTATTTATTTGTTCATTTTAGAAAATTAATGCTTTTAGTATTTCTCACACGAGCTGCCTGTTCCTGGTTAGACTTTGCTGAGGTTCATGTTACACAACACAACTTAGTGCAAAGTCAGAAAATCAATTCCTTTTCAAGTCCATATCAAGTAGTCATCAAACTGCAGGAGAATTCTTATAATACTGCTTCTCCTTTAGCTAACTCTTATCTGTCAAAGTTGGGAGAGATTCCAACACTGTTTTATTAGTCCCAAATTCCCAGGACTTGCTCTGGCACTTTTCTAGCATTGTCTTGTCAGACTGTGTGAATCTATTAAGGGTAATTTGTAAACATATTCCATATCTTATTCCAAGGTTTCAACATGGACTAGCCTATCATCAAAAGATTAAAACAAGCAGAGAAGTGTGCTGTGCCACAGGCCACTGCATTAACCTCCTAAAGGTAGACACACCTCTGTGCATCAGCACACAAGCTAGAAAGAAGACATCACTTCGATTTGCTATAAATATTTTTTTTTTTTTTTTTTTTTTCCCCTGAATGGAGGTTTTCTTCCCCTCTTTATTTCCATTTGCCAGTTCCATGATCTGTGTTGAAAGGGTTACAGAAGCAATGCTATGACTCGTCAGCTAGCCAAGTTCACCTCGAACCAGCATAGTATGTAGGGTCATTCGTCTCCACTACCATCCCCAACAAGAAGTTAAGGTAAGGCCAGGGTCAACATTATAGACTTTCATCAGTCCCTTTAGACATCTCTTTTCTATAAGTAAAGGGCCAAATATTTACTTAATAGGCCAATCTGGCCTGTGACCTTGACAGATGACAGTTCTTGATTCCAGCTTTCTGATTTCTTACAGTCCCCTAGAAAATCACATATTTTAGATTCAGGTGCACTGCTTGAAGGAAATGTATTTTTCAGCTGCTCATCATAAGTGGACATTGACAGTCCCAGAGCCTAAGAGCAGATGGAACCACTTGAGCACTCCTGTTCCTGAAAAAAAAAAAAAAGCAATCACTTCCAGAGCACTGCCTTAAATAAAAGCAGTCTCCCCAAGAAAAGTATTGGAATTTGTTCTTGCAGGGGCAGGCTACATAGCACATACTACTGTAGCATTTTTATAATGTAAATACATAATAGCATTTAACCCCCCAAAAGGTGATGAAAGATATAATATAGTAATGCAGAAAGATAAAATTAGCAGTATGTGTTTCTGCTTACAACCATGCACAAGTCTCTTGGTATCTCTTCTCTTTGACTGCCTGTGATATTCTCACAAATAAAAAGAGTATTTAAATATATCAAAATCCTATATTGCAAATTCTTTTAAAAGAATACAATTGTTATATTTGCCCATAGCTCTGTTCCTCAAAAGGACTGATGTGTTAAAATCCTTGAGACACCTTTGGGATATCTTTGGGATCCTTGGGATGTTTGTACTGTTTGCAATTCTGAATAGTAAAGAAAACCTTTTTTTATGTCTTCTTTTTGCATTATAGTTTATTTAAAATTTGTTCCATACACCTAACAAACAGCAAAAAGATATTAGAAGGGTTTTTTTTTTCCTCCTTTTTTACCTCTCATCTTATTATAACAGTCACACCTTAAAGAAAAAGTAGTTAGAGAACAGTTTGAAACAAACAAGCTTGAAATCATGGACAACTGTCTACTATGAAACAAAGAGGTATATTTCAAAAGAAAATTAGAATTATTCTCTTTTTACAAGCTAGACAGTTGTACTTCTGCAACACCAGGACTTTTAAGTGGGAGCTAAATTAATCTTTATTAATCCTTGTTATCATGATTGCATAATGTCTGGATTTAAATGTCTGATGTGCAGCTTTCTGTTTCCTGCTTCTCTGGCAATCAGAAGTGTGAAAATAAACCTTACACTTTAAAAGAAACACTTGATTTGCAAAAAAATAGATATAATCATCTGTGCTTTTTTTTTAAAGAGCTTTACTTCACACGAGAATAAATACACAGTATGTCAGAGTTTCAGAGTTGCTATTTTATGTTAAAATATGCACTGCTACATGTCAGGGCTGTGAAAATGGGAGGTAAAACAAGAAGGCAGTTGGCCAAATAGGTATAGCAGGATTTCTTTTTCCATTAAGATTTTTATTTTTTGAGAATCTTGCTCCTACAGCTTAATTACAGCATTTAATACACTCTCTAAAATGGTCTCTGTGTGCCCTACTGAAACTTCAAACTGCCCTAATTAATGACTAGATCAGAGTCAAAAAACAAAAACAGATTTGACTTTGAGTCTTCTTGTGCTTTTTCACAAATTTCTACCCCTCAGAAATGAGAAATAATTCAAATAACTAATTGCAAATAACAGACACAGTAATGCCACTTAAAATCCTTTTTCAGGCACATTATTAGCTTGGAGTTAGGTTACCATTAACTTTAGAAGTGTAATTTTTCAGAAGAAGGTTCTAACTTTATTGAAAATATGTTCTACCTAAACAAGTTTAAAAAGAATACTCATCTAGAACAGATTTCTTACTTAGTTGTATTAGTGCTCAAAAATGAATCCACAGTTTATGTTGCATTCATATAAAGAAGGGAATGGTACATCATCGCCTTCACAGCAAGGTGGTCCCTCCAGCACTTACAAAACTACTACTGGTCTATGAGGCTGCTCAGCATGTAGTTGCATATGATTCTGCAACATGCAGAGTGCTCCAAAGTCTTTGTAGGGACACAGCCTTTGAAAGCATAACTGATCCTTATGCTTTTGGTTTTTTTAATCATATTTAAGGAGGAAGACTCCTCACAGAGACAAGGATCTTGCAGTTCAGGAGCTAGGGAGTATGTCTCATTCTTGCTGAAACAAATGTCCATTATTTATTGTCCTGCACAAAGGGAAAAGAACAACAACAAAAGATATTTATTTGTTGTTGAAACCTTATACATAGTTAGGTACTTTCTAGACATATTTATATATTTTTTCTCAAGTCATGTGATTGGGCTGTTAAATTCTTGATTCTAAACTCAAGTATTGTGACTTAAATACCTTTCTCATGCCCACATTGGGTAGCTTGTTGCAGTTTGTCCATTCTTTTTGTGACACATAGGAAAATCTTACGTGTTTCACTGCAGTATATGAACTCTTAAATTTTGGGTTCAGACTTCAGCATACCCTAGTAAAGGAAATGAATCTCTGTTAAATTATAGTTTTAAGAAGCTAGCGTTAATTATCTGTTTGTTATTGCCTCAAGGCTGAGAAGTGATCTTCTCTGAATGGTTCTAGTGAGTTTCAAATTCAAACAGATAAGCTCAAGCCTTTCTCAGAGGACTAAAAATAAATATGCAGTCAGATGTCCTATTTCATCTAAGAAGAAGCTATCAGTAATTGAGACACACTAGCTTCTTATAACTTTATCAGTTGTAATTACTCAGGTAAATATTCCTGATCAATTTAACTAGAAAATAAACTACAGCTACATATATGTGTGGTCTGCCTTTTTTTTAAGATCAGAACTGCTCATTCGCTGATAAAATAGGATCTCAGTTAAGAGGCCCCAAACAGCATTTGACCACTGAACTTTATGCACACAAACATTAAATAACATGTTCTGTGCTAGGAGGAGGGTTTTGATTCATGTTTTGACTCTTCCAGTTTCCATCTGTTGTATTTTGGTTTTAGTACTGGAAGGCCTGATATTTTTGTTCCAGATATATTAGACTTAATACAGGCTCTCCAGAGAATTAAAATGATAAAAGCTTTAGTTTGCTTTCCTTTAAAAAAACAAAACCATTTTTGTCAGATATTCATCAGATATCACGTGTTCTTTATCACTGATTTCTTGTATTACTGTCTTCTAGACTTCCTTAATCATTCTTTAAAAGTGATATTCAAATGTCAACATATTATAGAAGATAAAAATTTATTAGTAGACTGGAAAAATACTGATTTTTCTCACCTCCCTCATAAAAATGTTAACAATTCTGTATAAATCTCAAAATATTTTTTTTTTTCCCAATAATCTGACATTTTTCGCTCATTTTCAATTTGGGATGTAATTGAAGGAATTTTACTTTAGAAAACCAGAATGCTTGTTTGTTGTGCAGTGGATGATCCCAGGTGTCATCAGGAAAAGAAAAGAAAACAAAAGTTAACAAAGGAAAATTCAATTAAAATATCATCACAATTCTTTTATAGATCTTTCCACTATCAACACTCCGAAGAAAGACAGTGCATTCGTCACAGTCTATCGAGAATGTGAAAATATCTCTAATTTCTTTTGCAATTTTTTTCAGTCTTTTTGCTTTTGCATCTATTGTATAAATTGAAGCTAGGTTTATTGGTCTGCATGTCTGCCAGACACACATAGAGCAGACAAAGATGTACATAGAGCACACTAGACACATAAAAAAGCCGACTTGGTTGCAATGTTTTCTTATATATGCGCTCCAGAAGATTCACAGGTATGGGACATATGATTCATTGTAAGAAATACGCCAATAACTAAACCTTAGTTATTTCATTATATCTCATTATCATGAGCTTTCACAAAGAACTAATATTCTGAAATATGCAACTGTTAGAGTGTGAGGAAAAAAAAACAGCAATGTATATTTTCTGAGTTTGAGGCTGAAATTGAAACAAAATACGTGTAGTGGATTTTTATATATTACAAGTTTATTACTGCAAAAAAAAAACAAAAGCTCTACAGGGTCACTTTGCACCTTCTCCTTCACTATATTGAACTCTCTTCCTGCAGTTATGATATCATGTTGCATATTTGGAAACCTGACATGTCACAATGAAGACAAGATGATTAAAGTGCTTTGCTTTTCCACTGTTTTCCTGACAATTATTTCTACATTGTCTCAAAACCTGGAATATGCAGCTTGCTTAATATTGCTCTTTGAACTTTGCAGTGATTGATCTATAGCAATTAAACTTTGAACTCTAAATATTCCCAGGTCATCTTATTGTTGGTATTAGTGGACCTGTGAGTCCTCTTTAAAATGAAATCCTGTGGTTAAATCACTGATATAAGACAGGCAAAAAATGTATCAGACACGTGACCGGCCGTATCTTCCCTTGCTAGAGGAAACAAAAGTCTGAAAAGAGCAATAACACTGAACTGGGAATGTACTTCTGATGCAAATATTGAATTGCATAACTACTCTTAATATATAGGTTCACCACTCTCATAGAACATTTCCGAAATAAAATAAAAACAATGTTGTTTCAGAAACCAGAACCACCAGAAGCTTTGAATAGACTGTTTTTTTAAAAATGTTAGGTTATTGATACCAAAATTTTCCCCCAATATCGTAGATCTCCAGTTAAACTAAAACAGCCAAACCTTCCCCTGGAGTAATTAATGCTAATTTCATGGATTCTAACCACTTAATGGTTAGAATCCTCAATGGACGTGGCAGAAAAAAAAAAAAAAAAATTCTTCAGAATCAGGTAGGCCAAGGAAAACTACATCTTTCACATTAGTCCTCTGACTATTGAAACCTGGAGGCAGGATACACAGTTCTTTTCTCAATGTTTTAAACGACATTTTATTTCCTCATAATTTCCACAAGCTATCTGTTCCAGATTCTTATTGCTTCTAATCAGATTCATGGCATAAGCTACAACAGTTTAAGTATTTTCTTCTGAATTCTTCACTGATTATGAGTGATCTATCCATTATAGAAAAGGGTCCTGACTTATCTTTGCTTCAGTTGTAAGTACTCAGTAGCTCAGATACTAACCCAAAGTATTCAAACCTGGAGGAAGGAGCTAGCAATTTCACCATCGTAGATTTTCCTGAACCTTTTCTGAAATAATGCATCTTCTGATGGGCTATTTAAAGCCAGGGAGAGTCCCATAATTTTCCAGATTTAAAAAATCAGAAAGAAAATATTGACAGAAAACATGAAAGTGAAGAGAGTCAAAGAAGTAAATATAAATTATGTAGGTAGACAGAGACATTGCAGAGATAGAGAATCAATACTTCCAAACTGCTTCTTTTAAAGGAAACATAAATGTTCAAGGAGGTGCTTTTAAAACGTGTTTATCTATCACTGTATATGTAGTCAGATCAAAACATCATCAAATTCATGAATTTCCATGTTCCTCTTTAAACTCCTTCTAGCAACCCCATGTGCATCCTAGATGTACACCTATTGTGCAACTTCTCTGTGGAGTTCTAAAAACAAGACAGAGAAAAAAAAATGTCAATTTTTGTATTTGTTTTCTAGCATTCAAACAGAAACAAAGTATCATTCATCTGAAGAAACTGTTTAAACCTTTACCACATGTAGATTTCCACAGGTGTTTAAAACTCTACTCAGTAAAACATATCTAAGAGGTAGAGAGAGGTAATTTAAATAAATGAAAAAAATAAAAAAGGAAAAAAAAAGCACCAAAAAATAGTGCTTTTTCAACTTTGTAATAAAATTTTCTTTTTCTCACAGGAGATCATCCATTAGTTTTCACCAAGACTATGCAAACATAATTTTCTCTATATAGGAGAGTGAGCAGAAAGAAAAAAAGAAACTTTTAAAATCTCTTAGAAATATGAAAATCTCATTGATGAGAAGTTTTGATACCATCATCAGAGCCATAGACATAATTGCCATCGGTAGACAATATAATATAGATATGAAATTTATTCAGTGTAAATGGAAACAAGTTTATGCAGGTGCCATTTGTTATATATTTCCTCAACACGTAAATAGTATGCAATCTTTTTTTTTTTTTTTCCAAGCCACAAAAGATCAACTTTACAGACTTCTCATGTTACCGAATGGTATTTCACTTTACTTGTTTAGTTCAGGTAAGCTAAAAGGTAATCTTTAACCACTGACTGAAAAAGAATACTTTTTTCTTGACCCTATAAGTTATATGAACTATAGAGAGTGGTCTATCTCAGGCTGATTTTAAACTTGAAGGTGAAATTCTTCTGAAATGTCAATTTCAGGTCACATTATGCTAGTGAGGAGTCACATTATGCTGTGAAAATTATGCTAGTGAACTTCTCTAGAAAATATGTTGATGTTGTCTATAGTAAATTCTCACCAACCTACTCGCATCTTTCAGTAATGAGGTCATTTAAACGAAGTAAGTATATCCTTGCTTGAGAAAATTCACAGCAGAGTCTGCAACAAAATCATCCAATTTCCTATACTGTTTCACTTCAACCACAACATTTTTTCCTACAGTTTATACACAGTAGTTTTGGAAACATAAAGGAAATCACTACACTGCTTGCTTAGAAAGCTTACAAACTTTTTATGTTAGCATTCCAAGACAAACATTTACATCAAAAAATATACAATGTTTGTTATACCTATAGTGAGAGATTTAATTATATAAAGACTTTTTTTCCTTAAAAAAAAAAAAAAAAAAGAAAGAAAGAAAAATCTCTCTCTGTGTATTTTTAATGATTTTTCACATTTACTGTTAAAAGAATATCACACCTACTAATTCTTTTTTACTTTTTTCCAAATTATTTCAAAATGTCTCCCATGGATAATATAGTTCAATAATAATCAAGAGTACTTCTTAAAATAAAAATATTCCTTATAATACCAAAAAGATGCAGTTATAATGTCCTTAGGGGATTTTTCTGTGTTCAATTTCAATATATTTAACATTACCTATATATTCAATATTCTTAAGCTTGGCACTCATCACAGTAGTCAACTAAGGCTGGCTAACATATCATTGCTTGTTCAAAAATGATTTGAGATTGAAAGCTTCTTTCATCTTCCTTTCCCTCTACATTGACTCACCTTCCATCTTTACAAGAGATATGTTATTATCTTGTTCTGTTGACTTTGCCGCCTCAGCTCTGACAGGAAGATAAAGTCTCTCGTTTTATAATATGTGTCATTTCTCATGAAGTTTTGTCTGAAAGGAACATAAATATAAATTTATATATATATATATATATTTCCTGCAATAGTGAAAGAAGTATTAAGAAATTAAACGTACTTTTACCAGTGTTGAGGACAGGCTTCAGTTTTCCAAAATGAATTTATTTGAAAAATAATTATAACATTCAATGAAAAACAACTGTCCACCTACTGTTCCCAGACTGATAACAATGATTAGGATAAAGTAGCTTGGAATAATAACCCTAATGCATAACAGGGACAGCCTATCTACTAAAGATAGGGTAGACCACAACAGGACAAATGTCCACTGGTGCACAAACAATTCAAACTACTGGAAAATTTTGCAAAAGTGAATTTCATCCTTTCTCATAACAAATTTTATACTGTTAATCTCTCAATGAATTATGGGTATCATATTGTTCTCTATAACTGAGACACTTATGAATCTCATTAATGTGTGTTGGACAGAATACTCTTCTGTGAGTAGTCTTATATAAGGAGGCTTTCAAATAAATATGTGCTCTGTTTTAGCTTCACTTATAAATTTCAGTGGAAACATATATTGAGGTGGACATTAGCTGGCTAAGGAAGATCAACCTGGATCAAGGATAAAAAACAGTACACAGACCTCACACACAGCCTCTCACATCACTCCTTTTATTCTTATGGAAGTAAAGAAAAGCCTTTGCTGTTAGCAGTAAGTGGTGTTTTTTTTTTTTTTTTTTCAGTGCTCTGTGACCACAGAAGCTTGACACAAATTAGAACTGACCTCCATGTGTTCCAGAGGGATGGCTATGAACAGGAAAGTGCTAAGACACACTTTAAAACCATTTGCACTAAAACTACTATGACTTGCAATCTTGTAAAATTTGGTCAGAGCCAGAGTGTTTTAGTTCCTTGCTCTTATTTTCAGGGCCACATGAAGTCACTTGAGAGGAGGAAATGCTAGGAATAAAGGGAAGTTCATTATAGATGAATACTCCTTTTGTATAAATTGTTCTGTAAAACTTATAATTTAAAATATTAGTAAAATGTGTCGTATGAGTTCATGTCTGACTGATGGCAGCTATCACAAAGACCTATAACTGAACCCACCTTACTTGATCCTCGGTAGAAAAACTAAACCAAAGGGAAAAGGAAGAAAAAAAATTGGTTGTTCAACAAGACAAACAGACAAATGAGAGATCTAGCTATATCATTGAGTACATAGTAAGGAGTGATAAATCAGAAGATCAAGGTGGTTCCCTAAATATCCTGTAAAACATGCTTGAATTATATTATGTGGTTCCCAGATCTGGGGATTTCCCTTTGAGATATTTATCTGACCTTGTATTTTCCCATGACCAGCTGGGTGCCCATAACCAGGTGGGGCACTTGGATGTCCTATTCCACCCAGTTGTGGCCAGCAGGCCATCACACAACCAGACTGTGAAGCCAGAGCTCTGAACAATTTCCAGAGCTCATTCAACCAAGGCTCAACAGCCTATACAGGTTCTGTGCTGTTGAATCATCAACTGTAACAGTGGTGTCCCTGCAGTAGATCATACAGTAAGCCTTTATTGAAGGCAAAAATCCTGAAAATGCAGATATTTGCTTCAGGAGACATTTTCCAATAAATTAATACTTTTTTCTACTAGTTTTGGTTTGTTTTCCTACATATAATCACCATTACACTGTTATACTGTCTGGGAATATTCTGATTTACAAGGAAAAAATAATAATAATAAAAAAGAAAGCTTAGCTAGCTTTGGATAAAAATTATGTATTAAAAACATAGGTAACAGGATGAAAACAGAGCATATTAATTTTAGAATAAATACAACACATAATGTAGAATTGTCAGATTAAAACAGCATCATCAGGTGCACACCCTTACCATTTGATTTTTTTTCTAAATATCCAGAAATTTCTGCTAGTGCTGAATAATGTCTGATTGTTCAGACTGCTTTACGTGGCCTATCATCCTTTCCCTCCAGTATAGAATCATAGAATCATAGAATCATAGAATGCTTAAGGTTGGAAGGGACCTCTAGAGGTCATCTAGTCCAACCCCC
>JAWLRI010000971.1:1497192-1540788 GCA_034781795.1 Crypturellus tataupa
CAGCCCTCTGGGGTGTCAGCTGCTCCTCCCAGCTTCGTATCCAGAGGGAGCACTCTGTGCCTTCATCCAGGTCATTGATGAACATGTATACATGTACACGCACGCATACATCACCTGCATAACATCTTCAACAGTGACTTTTGGCTAATTATCTGTCAAAAATTAGATTAGATAGGAATTAGGTAGGATTAATCCTTTCTTAATAAGATACTTTTTTATAGAAGATATTTATGAAATGAAATGTTGAAATTTTTGTATTTAGTGTTAGCGGATGAGGACTGGCCTTTTTTATGATACAATAGAAATTACATATATAAGCAAAAATATTAGAAGGGCATTTATTATCATTATTTTTTATGATAAGAGCTTTAAATAAGTAAGTATTTATATTACAAGTCCCCTCAAAAAGAATTATAGGGTTTTAATTACCATAGCTGTTCAACTAGAAATTTGTAAATGGCTATTTTCCCTTTATTGTCAAAAGTACTTTAATAAGCATCTTAAAATTACTTCGTATAATGAAAGAAGGACAGTTCTAGCTACAGTCCAACTTCCTTTCTATCAACATGAGAACTCAGACCCATTTATGAGGAAGATGTCTTGAATTACAGTACATTAGTAATGTAGTATTATATTAGTAATATTCTTTCTAATGAACAAAATTAAAAATGCCCCCTTTTTTTTAGTAAATAAAATATCTGCAGGCCTTCCCTCACCCCAGCCATAGTTAAAAAGTCAAGACGAGACTTTTGGCTTGACTTTTAAAAATGCTAGCAATACAACTTCAGAGGAAGATACAGTGCTTGAAGCATCTACTGAACTATTTTAATTCAAAATATATCCTTGTGTTTCCACACATCAGTTACCTCTGACTCCTTCCCTCATTAAAACATTCTGAGAGTTTTGTATGTAATAAATACATTGTAATTGTCATTAACCCTTTTGCTTCTTAGTGCAAGACACGAGAATTTGTATTACCTGCAGACTAGTTGTACACTTCTACACATAATTCAGAGAGCTCAGTACTTAGATATGAATATTGCTTTGTTTTCTCCAAAACACAAGAAGCTAGGGATCATCCAGAAGGGAGCAATGATTTAAGTATATGAAAAGCCACACTTAAACACTGCATCATTTTTTTTTCTGACTGGTATATTCTTGCTTCTAGAATCAAAGATAAGTGATGTAGCCCTCAAAGCAGAGAGAACCAGAGATTTGGCTCATTCTTTCCCTTAACATTTCTTTTTGGTCAGAACCTGGTGACTTTCAGAACAATGTAAATTATTGTGCAGCAAAAATATTCAGGTAGGTTTTGTTTTTGTTTCATCACTGGCAATTTGATGATGCTCTCGTCTATTAGCTGCCATTTTCAGAACTAGCAACAGTCTCTCTGTTACCAGGGTCGAGCAACACAGCATTATTAACAGTTTGTTTAATATTTAGTATGACAATTCACAGATGACAAGAGAATAGGCACAATAAAAATCTTTCAAAACAGATAAGTAAATGGTATGCATGACTTGCTACTGAAAGTGATTTTTGAAAGGAAAACAAATATAAAGATCATTACTCTTAGGAGAATATTGCTCTAATTCTATTGTTCTAAATGTAAATATTGTTTGGTTAGATATTTACTTAAAATATGCTAAATAACATTCCTTAGGCTCATGGTATGTAGGTAGACAGAGTACCTATCCAAAACAAAGCTTGACAAGATGTAAAATGAGCCATCTACTTAACTAGTCTTCTATCATATCAACAAAAAATAAAATGTACCTCCTGAGACTACTGTAACTCTTCAGCTCCAGACCCAATCCTGTTAAACAAATCTAATCTGTAAGTGCAGCTATATGCAAATTCTGCCAGTTATAGAAATGTTGTGTTTTAAACAGAAAAATACGCTATTTCAAAATCCAAATCTTTTTTTTTTTTTTTTTTTTTTCCTACTCAAGACGCAGTTATCATAGCTAGTGTTGAGTAAGCAATTGTCTTTATAGGGAATAATTTGCTCTGGGAATATGTATATTTTTTTCCATTAATTAAAAAGTACAGTTAACCAACTTAGACTAGACACTTAATTTTTAAGATAGGTGAGATGTTTCTTACCCTTATATCTTAGGTTCCTCCAGACTTACCATCTCAGAAAAGCTCACAATTTTAACTGTTGTTACCTTTTGATGGAAAAATTAATGATATATCTGATTAAAAAAAAAAAAAAAAAATAATCAGAAAACAGCAGCCAGAACAAAGAAACATGTGTCTTCACCTGATGTGGATGTACTATCTAAAGGATAAATTTTTGCATGGGAGGGAAGGACTTCTACTTTGGCTTCCCATAAATCTGTCTGCATTTTCATCACCAAACTGGTGTCTTATGTCCTTTCCCAATTTATGATTTTCTGTCTTTATTGCCTTATCGGACGTCTCTGTTTCTTTACTAAGATTTCCAGGTATTATTTTCCATTTTGTTATACTTGATCTCCCACTCCAGACCCTTGTTTAGGCTTTGTACAACATATTTCACTTCAAGTCTGGCTCATCTTTTTATACCCAAGCCTGATAATGCTTCTTGAACTCTGCAAACAACTGAAGACATGAAGAATACAATTTCCTTCATTTTCAGTGTCGGTATGCTGTGTACCTTGTTGCACCTGGGAACAGTCTAGAAAGAAAGAAAGAAAAAAATCACCTCATCTTATTGCAGTCTCTGGTGATTTTTGAGTTTTCCAACAAACTCATTTTTCAGCACTAATTTGGCCACTATTTTGTATATTTTGATAAGGGCAGTAAAACACATTTCCAAATCTAAAAATAATACTTGGCAAATGTCAAATTCATGCTTTCAAACCATGGGGGTTCTAGATATTCTCATTGAAAAGGTCAGTAATCTCTTTTGGTATTGATTTTTCTAATACTCAGAATAATCATTTTCTTTTTCCTAATCCTCTTTTGAAAGTAGTTGAAGTAGTTGATTTTTTTTTTTTTTTATAATAGGTCCTGCAACAGACTTTCAACATGAAATAAACAAAAACCAGTTCAAATAGGTTATAAACACAGGAACACAAAGTCATACTCTAGCAATCAACACGCATTGCAAATTAACAAGAATTAACAGAACTAACCACCAAATTTAAGCTTTGACCTTCTACTAGTACAAGCATGCAAAACAAAACAAAACGAACAAAAACAATAACAACAAAAAAAACAAAATACATTTTTTAAAAGTGTATTTTCCAGATAACCCCTGGAGTAATTCCTGGGCTAATTTCTAGTATTTCTGGAAATGCTAATTAAACAATTTTAATCACAAAGTCATGCTACTTCAGATTCTTGAAACACTTATAAGAGATTGACTTTTTTTTTCACTGAACTCACCAGCATAATCAGAACTAACACACAAAATCACTCCATCTTAATTTCAAATATTTAATCAGAATAATGTGTGTCTTGGGGAACACAGATGCACTGCTGTCTATCGAATGTGTCTTCAAAACCATGAAAAAACAATTAGACTGAATATAGTACATGCAGCATACAAAGTAGCAAACTTTCTTCAGATCTTATTGTCTTAAACCTTAAAATATTGTATATCATCTTTCAGGTTCAGTCACTGTATTCTAGTATCATCCATTAATGACATATTTGATACACTGAGAGCAAATGCGATTTCTCCACATTTCTGATGAAATATTATTCTCCCAGCCCCCCAGGTACTTACTTTTTCTTATATAAAAATTGTTATTTTTCTTATATAAAAACTGTTATTGTTCCCATGTTTTATTAATACTGCTAGTACTGTCTCTTAGGTAAAAGATTAATTACTTAGTCAGAATTCATATGAATGGAGCTGCAGTTAAATTACTTAGATAGCACATTAGCCTCTTCTTTGTCATGTCATGAAGTACAACTATTTAAGAGTGGAAACAAAGAAGTATTAATTTTCCTGTAAGTTGCCATGTTCACATCTTGGGAATAGCATCAATAACCCAATCATTGGAAGATTATTAACCTGCAACAAATGTATTCAATCATCAACAAGTTTCATCTTTAATGCCTTTCAGTTGTATTTAGGTCAGTTGTGCTTGTGATAGCCTTCTACAGTGAAAAGTGTTTTTTCTATTTCAAGAGGATAAGAAAGGGGACAGATCTGTAACTAATTAAAAAAAGTACTACTCTTTCTAAAGAAGATTATACTCGAAGCCTAACTATCTTTTCAACAAAACAATTCTTTTTAGTTATATTAAATGTGGTGAGTTCCACTGAGATTAAGTGAATATATTGGAAGCATTTGTATCCAGTTCTTATTCAAGTTTTTGATCACTTTTCACATAGTGAAGAGGTGTGTGTGTATGTGTGTATTTATATGGTACTAATAACATACAAAAGTATGATTATATTTTGCAGTCTGTATCAAGAAACAGTCCTGACTTTCCTTTCGAATATAAAAAAACCAAAAGAATTTAAACCACACATATATGAAACATCTCACAGAATCCTAATGTTATCTCATTCACTATAGTTCTGGTCACTATTGATCTGTTATGTCTATTCAGTAAATCTGAATAGTGAGCTAAATTGACATTAATACTACTTTAGAGGCAGAAAAACTATCACTACATTAAATCTTTTGTTCTTTTATATATGATAGCATACTTTCCATCTAACCCTAGCTACCTCTGTAAAATATCTATCTAGATATATTTTCAATGTCAATAAGTTTGTCTTATAAATGGTGTTTTCTCTTGTAATCATAGCAACCCTGTCATTGTTTTCTCTTCTGTATCAGAAACATTGCACTCCTCCGTTTTCACTTTGACATATTGATATAGATCCCCTACAGTAAATGCTGAACTGCTGCATACGAGGCTTCCAATATTTCAAATTATTCTCTCCTTGAAAACCAGTGTCAGCGCTTTCATTAGACAGTGTTCTATATTTTTTTTTGTCTACTAGCTAAGCCTGGTTATTTGAAACAGCAGAGGCTATTTACACAGCAAAGCGGGTTTTGATTTGGTTTACTTTTCAGAGTTTTTTTTCTCCATAGTAGTAAAAAGAAGTTATATTCCTTTTTCAATGCAGAACCGTCACTCTACACAGGTTAAATTTAACTTCTTCCTGATATTGACTTATCAGGGCCTTGGCCATCAAGGCGAAAGCTGCTTTACTTCATCTCAAAGTTTGTTTTTCTTCCTCGTCCATCCCCACCTTTTTGTTCTTCTTGTTTCTGAAAGAAGTACTTCAGTCTTTCTGTAGCCCTTGAATTAGTAAAATATACCAACCATTATGTGTCAAAAGTAATTGAGCTGCTCTTTTAGAAGATTGTTTAAGCATCAGAAATTGAAAGAATGAAAAAGAAAGCAAATTAGAATCAAAATGTCAGGGAATATCTTAGGATTTTTATCATTTTTGCCCCCATAAACCATAATCCAACTTTTACTAGAATCAGCAGAAAAATGATACTTGAAAAATAACCATTTTATTTAACATATGTTTATCTGAAAGCTTGAATAATCAGAAAAGTGAATGTTTTTATATAATCATATAGAAATTAGTAGAATGTATCTGAAATTGACTAGCAGTGAACGTGATTTTGCTAATGCTATTTTTTTTCTTTTCTGATTTCAGAAAAATTACCTTTTAAAAATATGTGATAAGGATTAATTAGTAACTATAGCTTCTATAGCAATTATAGCTATAGTAGTAATCATACTAGAGAGGATGAGTTTGAGAGTTTGAATGGCTGATAACATGGTAGAGCATCTTTTTTTTTACTTAACTTTTTTTTACTTAAATAATTTTAATCTTGATGTAAGAAAGATAGCTATTGAAAAAAATACCAAATATATATTCAAAAATGTATACATCATAAATTCCAAATTTAGACCACATTTCTATTGTTAAAAAATACCCACAGTGACATCCATCACAGAAAGAAATGAAAGCATATGAACACTACCTGGTGCTAATGGATGACAAAATAATTTTAATGAGACTTAAAATGCTAAGACTCGTCTTAGTTCTAGAAGATTCTTAACCACATATATGAATTTGAGTGCAAAAATAGCTTGTTTGACATTATTTCTTAAAAATATATTGTGTAGAAGGAAGGGGAAACAGCCCTAAAACAGATAAATGATATATTATAGATTTAATTTGCAAGAAAGGCATTACATCCATATATATGTAGTATGTACACACATGAAAAATAGGTTATCAACTAATTCATTAAAACAAGCAAGAAAAAAATCAACTCAAAGTGCTCATATTCATAAATATCACATATTCTATTTAGATATAGGATTTCTATTAGGCTGCTTCCAAGTCTGACTCACAATGTGTTTTCACTAGCTAGCAACATTTTTTTTTCTGAAATGATCATTAAGATTGAGGAAAATGTAATGCAACTGAGGTAGATATTACAGTTACTTTAAATGGACCAAAATTACAAAATAGAATGGAAAAGTTTCAGAAGACAGCAGTGTGTGTACATCTCCACCACAAGAGAAAAAGACAGAGCCAAATTAAAATTTTTAACATCCATACACAAATACAACTATTTAAAACAAAGAATTTCAGCACACAAATAAAACTAATAATAGATAACAAACACATGTATTTCAAATTCTATTGCAGAATTAGACTATGCTTATTCAAATTTATTCCATAGTTTTGGGTAGAGTATGATTTTCAAATGTATTCAGGTGTATGCTGTGTCAGTATTATCAGGACAAAGTTTAAGCCTCACTTTAGAGAGCGTATAGCCTTTCCTTCAGTACAACTTTGCCACCACTTTAAGATTCCTTATGTCTTTATGTGGGGATTTGGGGCTGGAGAACTGTAAGATGAAATGCTATTTTGTTCATGTGGAAAATCTGAGGCCAGGTTAGACAGATTTAAAAGAACTTCTACTCACTTAGAAAATTTTCCTACAGCTATTTTTGTCACTGTAAGACCTCAAAAGGTGTGTACCTCTGTCACATACTGACAACCAACAAATACTGAAAATGATGCAATTTTTCACCACTGAGAGTGGTGAAAATATCCAAGATTTTATTGTGTGCACAGTTCTACCCATGCATGAAACATCTAAAGCTTTTCACTGTTGTGCATGTTCTTTCATTTGAAAGTACAATACTCTGTGGTTATATCACCAAGTAATCACTTATAACTTATCTAGCAACCATCCAAAAAAAACTGCAATTCTGACATAGTTCAAAATTGGTCTGCAAAGTAAAAGCACTTTTGAAGGCAGTGATCCCAAATGGATGCTTATAAAACAGATACAGCTGTTATTTATTCTTAAAATAATGCACTTTTCTGAAGAAAGGATTTTAAGTGTTTCCATGTGGATTTCATTTGTCCACTAAAGTACAGTAATTTATTCAACTATACCAGATTTTTTAAGCCAAAGAATATTCACTGAACCCTCCAAATTATGATAAAATTGATGATATGGTGATATTACAATGAAAAAGCACTAACCAATAGTTATGAAAATAAAATGTCACATAATATTGATACTTGTAGAAAGAAATACAAGATATTTAATCATCTGCCGGAAAATGTTATTATCCACATATCTGCTAGAAATTTTAATCTGTTATGAAAGCTTTGAATTTATTTTTACCCTTTTCTTTTGACTAATATTTAGCATATTAAATGCATTTTTTTCTCACACTACTGTAAAAAAATCCAACAGTTTGTGCAATTCTTTCCACAAAATCACAGTGACAGCATAGGTTATTTCACAGGACTGTGTTTTCCTGGACAGTCAACACAGTATTTTGTGTAATCAGATCATATATATATATCACAGAATCACAGAATGGTTTAGATTGGAAGGACCTCTAGAGGTCATGTAGTCCAACTCCCCTGCTCAAGCAGGGTCACCTAGAGCACATGGCACAAGAGCATATCCAGGTGGGTTTTGAACATCTCCAAAAAAGGAGACTCCACAGCTCTCTGGGCAATCTGTTCCACCGCTCTGTCATCCTCACAGGAAGGAAGTTCTTCCTCACATGGAGATGGAACCTCCTGTGTTTCAACTTGTACCCATTACCCCTTGCCCTGTCACTGGCCACCACTGAGAAGAGTTTGGTCCCATCCTCCATACATTCTCCCCTCAGACACTTGTACATGTTGAATAAATCTCCTCTCAGTCTTTTCTTCTCTAGGCTAAACAGGCCCAGCTTGCTTAGACTTTCCTCATACAACAAATGCTCCAGTCCCTTAATCATCTTTGTCACTCTACACTGCACCCTCTCTAGAACATCTATTTCCCCCTTGTACTGGGGAGCCCAGAACTGCACCCAATACCCCAGGTATGGCCTCAGAGACCAGAGCTGAGGAGAGGGGCAGGATCCTCTCCCTCAGCCTGCTGGCAACACTCCCCGTGATGCAGGCCAGGATCCCACTGGCCTTCTTGGCCACAAGGGCACATTGCTGACTCATGGTTAACTTGTTGTCAACCAGGATTCCCAAATCCCTCTCCACAGAGCTGCTTTCCAGCAGGTCAACCCCTAATCTGTACTGGTTACTGCTCCCCAGGTGCAGGACCCTGCACTTGTCCTTGTTGGACCTCATGAGGTGCCTCTCTGCCCAACTCTCCAACCCATCTAGGTTCCTCTGAATGGCAGCACAGCCCTCAGGAGTGTTGGCCACTCCACCTAGCTGTGTATCATCAGAAAACTCACTGTGGGTGCCCTCTGTCCACTCATCCATCACTCATTCATCATTCATTGATGAATAAAATGAATAGCACTGGACACGGTATTGACCCCTGGGTAAGTCTACTACCCACAGGCTTCCAACTAGATTTGGTGCTGTTTATAACCAACCTCTGGGCTCTGCCATTCAGCCAGTTCTCAATCCACCTCACTGTCCACTCACCTAACCCACACTACCTGAGCTTCCCCATGAGGATGTTATGGGAGACAGTGTTGAATGCCTTGCTGAAGTCAAGGTAGGCAACATCCACTGCTCTCCGCTCATTCATCCAGCCAGTCACCACATTGTAGAAACACATACGGTTAAACACAACTTAAAGCATTTTCTTACTAAAGAAAGAATCATACTATTTTGAGACAGATGTGGTATAGAGCTATGTGCTCCTCTTCAAGGCACTGAATGTTATAAAATTCTGGAAAAAGAAAAGGTTTTGTTTACCTCTACTATGACACAGTTACAAAGATGAATCTCACTTGCATTCTTTTTTTGTTGTTCATGATGGTGATTTTTTGTTTGTTTTTTTTTGACTTCTCAATTGATCTCAGAGGGAGTTATCTATCATACAGAACCCTAAAAAAGACAAATGTTGTAGTAGAACATAAGGGTCACCTCAACTATCTTATGTCATACTCCAGTTTCTTTACAATAAGGCAGGAAATATAGTGATTTATGATACAGATGGTTGCAAAGATGTGGTGCTTTGAAGACAACATTTCCCTCCCAATGGCTGAAAGGGAAGATAGGAAAAGGTTAGAGTTCTGTCCTTGTATTATTTCTCGGCTTAAATTTGACTGAGAAAACTGACAGGTGATGAGTACTAACTTGATGATGGATTCCATCTACATAAGTATTGAAATATTGAAATATCATCTTTTAAAACAATCTCACATTGAGTACACATCTCAACCATACAAAACACATCCCTTATATCAGGCAGCCTCATATGCCCCCAAAGAAAATAATTATATATGCTACTTTGAAAGAATGTTTAAGGAATGGTTACATGTTGTTCATGTGTCTCAATCTAACTTCTAATTTTTTGTAGTTCACATTATAAATCAGAAGTGGTTGTTTCAGTATAGGTCTATCACCTAACTTTATCCTTCTAAAAGCTAGACATCTACTTTAAGCTTCCTTGATTTTTTGATCAAGAGGAATTTATACCTCTACAGAATGGTTTGTTGTAGCTCTGGATAAAAATTTAAGATAGTTGTATCGAGTCATCCTTTACAGATATATGCATTTCTCTGTTCTTTCTTGAGGGTCATGAAGGAGAACAGAAAACTAGCATGAACTGTAAGAGAGCTTTTCAGTGTTTGCAGTAATGGAAAGTGAATTTAATATTAACTCCTTATCCTATCTCTAGAGATCAAATAATTTCAGTTATCTTATATATTTGTCTCACCATGAAACAAATCACTATCTGTGAGTAAGCATCTTGCTTAATAGGCTAGGTCCTAAGAACAATCTAGGCTGTAGAACTATCTAGGTGAGGTAAATTCTATACTAAATAGAATCTAGTCACTAAGAAAATTTGCTATATAGTAATGCTCTATCCTGTGGCAGATTGCAAGGAAACAAACAAACAAAAATTAGTAAGAGAGGGAAACTTAAAAAAAAAATAATGCGGGAGCTAAAACTATAGTTCTTTCATTGAATGACAGAGAATGCCAATGGCCAACATTTACCTGTCTTTAGCCACCAAAAAGTAAGGTATTTAGACTATGTAAAGTTAGACAGATAGTCATTCTGGACTCTCTTGGTAACTGATGGAGAGAGAAAGACATTTCCAGAAGGTGATTCGAATGATATAGAACCTACAGTGGCATAGGATTTATTACTCCTTGGTGGATTCTTCTTTTCCCTACAGTTGACACTTAAGTTTTAGAAGGCTGAAGACAGATGGGATGAATCTCACCTCAGATAACCCTAAGCAAGATAATAAGTCAAGAAGACAGAAGTACTTTCAGCAGGCAAAATAGCTATGGCTGGTAACACTTGAGCTGGAAGGAAGGAATTCAAAGAGCTTAAAATGAAAGAGGTAAACATAAAGACAAATGGAAAAAAATAAAAACTCTATTGATGCTAATGACAGCAAGCAAATCAACAAAAGGAGAAATCAATGGATAAGGAAAAAAATAAAAATAAAATGGAATAAAAATAGTTAAACTAGAAGTTAATTATCTGGAACAGGAAAGATTTCTGAAAGAATGATTCTGCTGCTAATAACAAAAATATGAAATCCCTTTTGAATCCATGGTATTACATCAGTAAGCTGATTAACAAACAAATTTATCCCTTCTATAAAGGTGACCCGGAGAATTACAGATGAGTGAGACTTAATTCAGTATCTGGGATGTGAATTGAACAATGCTTATAAACAAAAAGCAGATCTGTGGTTGGTGCATTGGATTTTTATATATGTAAAGTAATATAAATATAGTTTTATAAATATATATAGGTTTATAAATATATATATTCCCTCACAGTCTCCCAAGGATATAAAGCAAACTTAAAACTACCTTAAAGCCGTAGCTGAGAATTCTATCTGATGGACTCAGAATCAGGTCAATAAGGATTTGATGATTCAGGAGGGCATTCTAACCCTCTAAAAATGCCACTATTTTAACAGCAATTCTCAAAGGAAAGAGGAAAAAAAAAAAAAAGTAAAAAGTCATGGGCAGCTGCTGCATAATCAAGTTATCTACTATATAAAACTGAGACCTTCCGTTTGTCCTACAGCTTTGGCACACTTTTTCCAAAAACATTCCAAAGAAAATCAATAACATATCAAGAACACAGTGATACCTGGCAGTTTAATTTCAGAAAGCCTGTAGATCAATACCTCTAGAGAAGCTAGAGAGGCTTACAGTTCTTCAGAAACTAAGTGCAATAACTAATGCAAGGGACTGTATGTATGCAAGTGTTAGTGTATGTGTATGTGTATGTGTATGTGAGAGAGAAGCTAAGATTGACGTTCGCTATGGACACTTTCTGCAATATTGCATTTTCATATTTCATTTTCGTCACAACCCTTGCCACTCCTTTGTGAACAGGATTTAAAGTTAGATATTTTTCATTCCTTTGACAGTTATTTGATTTAAATAGCAGTAGAAGCAACTTTCTTCTTCTATACTTAAGAATGAAGGCATTTCCATTAAAACAGAGTTTCAGAGTGATACATGATTGACACAGGTCAAGATTTATGTTCAGGATTGAGATATTCCCAATAAGGACAGAAAAAATTGGGTAGCTTTTAAGTGAAAATAAGTCAAAAAAATCCTGACATGGTTAAGATTCAAATTCAAATTACTTCAACAGAAAAGCTGGTCTTTTAAAGACTTAATTGACAAAGACTGATGAGGTTATATGTATATATATTTATATATGTATATATTTGCACCATCATGAAAACCAAGACAGACATTCTTGAATATTATTTTTTATAAAAAGATATATTGATCAATATTTAAATATAAAAAGTATAAATATATATAAAAAAAGTATTTCTGGTACTCCAAATACGCATGCAGAAAATACGACTGGCCACCTCAGAACCATTTCTATAAGATTTATAAAAAATTATGACTGAACTACTCAGCAAGCCCTTGTGGAATGGCTATTCAGAATTCTTTAGCTGACAAGTGAATATATGAATTCTGCCCATTAGCTGAATCAGAAAATCTATAGATAAAACATAAAAGCAAACAAATAAAAGTCCCAGCAGGCAAATTCTAAGCCCTAGTTTACTAAGCTGCAGTTTACTGAGACACAAGCGTAAGTAAACAAACCAGTGCAATGTGTCAGAACAACCAGTCTTCTACTAATTTAATGGGGAACATAGCACACATTGCTTTTGTCATAGAATGTGCTTGGAATAAGTCAATTTAGTTTTAAGACTACACTGTCTGTCCACTTTGTGTGTATGTGTGTGAGTGTTTGTGTTACAAAATTAAGACCTAAACCTGTATTGATAGCTTGGTTTGGATGTCTCTCAACTTTCTTCATATATCTACTATACGGTCAATGGAGAGAAAAGCATAGCTTTAAGTTGTAGTTAGTTAATTTGTGATTTTAGGTCTCTGTGTCAGAATGGGATAAATAGTTTCTTTTTTTTTTTTTTTTGTCTATTCTTCCATTGACTAGGTAGGAAATATACCTGTGATTTGGATGTCTAATCACTGAAACCTACTTCTTGAATGACTCATGTGCTCCTAACAAAACAAACCTATAACAGAACAACTGACCAAAACAATGAGCAAAACATAATCTCAAATAGTTTTATACCTTTCTAAATTTAAAAGGCAGAGTATAAGAAATCTGCTATAGGCCCTGTATTATTACACTTCATTTTTGTGTGACTTTTGTTTCTATAATAGAGTTATTACAGAGTTATTATAGAGCTTGTGGTACAAAAAAAAAAAATCAAATGAAAGGTCAACGTAAAATTTTAAAACTATTTCTGGTTGTTTAAAATTGTTTATTTATCAAAGTGGAGGATCATAGATCATCTCATCTTGATTTCAGGAATACAGCCCTATTCTTACCTTGGAAATGTTCAAAGGGTGTTCTCCAAAGGTCCTGCCATCTGAGAAAGTAGCTTAAGTGCTGAGAGCAAGAAATCATAATGCTCTAAATGTTGCAGTCACCTCACCACCTGCTTATTCTTAAGTAGATGAGAATCTCTTTGACTTTATGGAGCAGATTATTAATTCATGGGTAAGTGCTTGTCTAGACTGAGTCATAATACATTTCAAGGAGTACCTAATATCCCTATCATTTGTCAGGAGAAATCAGAGTCAAGTTCAAGCATTCCTGACTCCAGTATTCATAAGTTGTCTGGTATGGGGTATGGTATTCTCTGAGTAAGTGTACGGAGACTGATTCACTAGGAGAAAAGAGAGCTGGTCACAGGTAGCTCCATATAATTGCTTCTTTCATTTCCTCCTCTTGCTACAGAGAGATCTGCTAACTGTATTACTTACTGTTAAAATAGCTCTTCAGTCATGTAAGAAGCATCTTATGTGACTTTCCATTCCCAGTCTAACCCATAACTCTAAACAAGCAAACCAAAGACTTCAAAGTCACCAGAGCTGTGATATCTTCTTCAGCAAACTGTGCTGAAGTGATACCCAGTGAGCACAGGGCTCAAAATCCTTTTCATGTGGAAAATTCCCATAATCACTATTAAAATAGCTGTTTCTGTGGAACAGTATCAACACAGTTTTCATGATTTTCATAATTAATGCAAATAGCACCCAGTGTACCTTTGATTACTAAAAAGGTAAAAATACATAATACCCAGTCCCAAATTCTTGATTCTTACCTACTTCACTTAGGCAGGCTTGTCTTTGTAGCTCAACCCAGAGCTGAGATCAGCATGTGCTCGTAAAATTTTTCAAGTATCAATGAAGTTATAAATTACAAACTTACAATCAATTACACATCCACCAATACTTACACTCAGATATGCATCAACCTTGAATTATATATAAAGATTCAGATTTGCTGTTCATAGTGACAGAGAGTTATTTAACTTGTATAAGAACGTCCCAACATTAATCACTTGCATGGATAATTCTGTTTTATATCACCTAACTGTATGTAGTTCTCAAAACGCACTTTACTAGCTGTACGGAGTATATAACTTTATTAGCTGCTGCAATACTGATTGCCCTATTCTCTCTGGCAACCGCATTCCACTCTTCAAAAGCCTGTAAAATTCTTAGCATTCCATGTGCTCAAATCAAAAAAAAATTACAAAGTGTTAGGTGAGTTGAGAAGATAAAGGTGTTGGGCTATTAGTGGCTTCAGAATGTCCTCTGAGTATTACCAAGATTTTTTATTATTTCTACACATGTATATGTATGTGTGTATGTGTGTATGTATGATGTGTGTGTATGTATATGTGCATATATGTCTATGAAATAACCTTACATTAACAGACTATTTTTCAATGATTAGCCCATTTATAAACAAACTTGTTAAACTTTGCAGTAGACTGGAACCAATTAATGGGATAACTCCTAATTTCATATGTCTGACTCCAAAAGTCCCTTTTTTTCTGCCTTAAGTTTTGTGAAAATCAGGTTACGTATAAAAAAATAACTTTCTTATTGGAAAGAGCAGAGAATAAGATTTATAGAAGTCTAAGGCTTTTGTTTGAACTCTAAAAATAATGTTAGTATAACACAATTCAAGAATAATGGAAATGAGATGTGGAAAAGTCTCTTCCATTTTCTCTTCTCCCATTTTTCTTGGTGTTGATTGCTCTTTAAGAGTTGTCTACAGACTGTGTACTAAAATAACAACTCACTACTGGAAGACATTAACTTTCAGGTTTGAGTGCTTGTTTTGGTTTCATGTCAGTGCATGACCCACTTGTACATAATCTTTGTCTCTCTTGTTCCTAAGTCTTGACGTCCAAGAAGAAAACTCATGCATAAAATGACTGACATCCTCATAGACAAGCTCAGATAAGTGTAAGAAGTGAGGTAGATTGGGAACTGGCTGAATAGCAAAGTTCAGAGGAAATACTTATCTAGCAGTGTCCCAGGAGAAAGTACGGGGCCCAGTATTGTTTGAATTATTCAGTGACCTGCATGAAGGGATATAATGCACCCACAGCAAGTTTGATGATGATACAAAATCAGGAGGAATGGATGTTAGACCAAAGGGATGGGATGTCTTGACATTCAGAGACACCTGGACAGGCTGGAGAGTCTTTCATGAAGGAATCTCATGAAGTTCAACAAAGGGAAGTCCAGGGTTCTGTGACAGGAGAGGAATAACCAGGGCACCATGGTAAGTTGGGGGTTCGCCTGATGGAGAGCAGCTCTTTGGAGAAGGATCTGAGAGTCCTGTTGGACAAGATAACGATGAGCCAGCAATGTGCCCTTGTGTTCAAGAAAGCCAGTGGTCTCCCGGGCTGCATTAGGAAGAGTGTTGTCAGCAGGTCGAGGGAGGTGATTCTCCCCTTCTTCTCAGTCCTGGTAAGGCCACATCTGGAGGACTGGGTCTAGTTCTGGGTCCCCAGTAGAAGAGGAACATGGAGCTGCTGGCAGGACAGGAACATGCCGGGGTACAGGGCTGAGCCCAGCAGCTGCCTTAAAAGGGCATCTGCTCCTGGAGAGGCCAGGAGAGTGGGGGGAAGTTGGCACAGCTTTGCAAAGAGGCAAGGCTGTCCCAGCAGAGGTATCGGGCAGGCCTCAGCAAGACTGTCCTGCACTGCTGCTTGGGTTTTCCTGCCTTCTCCAGCGGTGTGGGAGAGATGCGGCACTGGAGGGCACAGCACAGGCAAGAGCTGTGTTTAGCAGGGGCAGCGCTCAGTTGTTCTCTCCTCTTCCTCCATCTCACTCCTGATTGCCGTGAGCAAGCCTCATCCAGAGGCAGAGCAGCGCTGGGCAGCAGGTAGCAATGCTGGACATCTCCCTGCTCCCTGGGAGTGTCTCGCTCCAGCCATGCTCAGCCTTAGGCTCCTTCTCTTTCCCTGCTCCAGGCTCTTGAGCAAACGCTGCTCATCAACCAGCAGCTGCTGCAGCAGATGGAGCAGCAGTAGCAGGAGGCTGAAAGGCAGCTGGTAAAGACCAAAGGTTCTCCATGTTTGCTGACTGGGTGCTCCCCTTCCTAGTCATCCTTGCTCTTCCTGGGGAATGCTCACTCACCCGTCTCACTCTTCTGCTCTGGCAGCAAAAGCAAAAGGCAGAGCTCTTCTTCCTGCCCTGCAAGAAGGAGGAAGAGCCAGAGGAGGCAGAGGTCGCAATGCCTCTGCCAGCTGTGACAGTCATCGCTGATGGGGGATGGAGCTGAGGAGTAAGTGAGAGCAGAGCTGCTCTGTCTGGGCGCTGCCTAGCTCTGACAGGAGCCAGGGCTGTCCTGTCGTGTCAGTGAGGCCCTGGGACAGACGCTCTGCTGCTTGCAGTGCAGAGGGCTGCAGGGAGCGCAGGGAGCCAGGTGCGTGGGCAGACAGCTCATCCTTCTGCCCTCTGAGCTCTTCTCATCTCCTCCTTTCTCGCAACCTGCACAGTAAATGGCAGCGCCTGCAGCTGGGGGCAAGGAGGAGGTTTCCTGCCAGGCAGCAGGAACCAAACAACTAAGTTTCCTCAGCTAAGGAGTGGGGAGAAGGTGAGATAGGCAACAGCCACATTAATAGCACGTTGAACATCAAGATGGGGAGCAATTGGACATCCTGTTCCAGAGGTGCTAGTGTAGAAGATTCCCCATCTCTGTGCAACACTTGGGTCCACTCTTGCTGACAGTTTGTAGAAAGTGTCTGGTCCCGCCTTAGTGCCAGGGTGGCCATGGACCCCAGGAAGAACCCGCTGGCCACTCTCTCCAGCCAACTGGACATTATGGCCTCAGAAGCCGGAGCAGAAGCTAGACCTTAACCATTCTGTTGTTCTACGATTCAGTGAAAATAACAACAGTATGGTCTGTTCATGTTGCATCAGGCCTGGATCTTGGGCCTTACTAGTGAATGCTCCACCTGAACACAACAGCTATATGTACATGTGCAACTTGATATAAATCTGTTGTGAAGTGCAAGAAAAGGGGAGAATTACAGGAAAGAGAGAATGTTCAAAATACCTCCCACACAAATAAACTGCTGCAGAAGCTAACATTAATCCAGCCACTATTCTGCACTCAAAATTTACCAGCTAGGAAGCTAAAACGGAGATATTAGGAAACAAAAGGTGTCTCAGATATGGAAGAACAGATTACTTTACTGATACCTGAATCAAAACAGACAGATAATCAAAAAACAGTATGGCAAAACAAATAGAGCTACTAGATGACAAATTGGAGGAACACAAGAACTTAGGAGGTAAAAAATCCAAGACTGATAGGACTCAGAACACATGGAAGGAAAAACAGCATGTCTTTCTTTGAGCAATGGACTCCTGACCTGCTTAAAATAGAAGGAAATGTCATGAATGGCTTGAAGGCACAGAAATTTTGTCATTGCCAAATAGAATACACAGAACTTTTGTTATAATATCCTAGTTAAAATAGAGAATAAAATAAAGTAATAATAATTATGATCCAAAATGTAGATATAATAAATTGTTGAGATTTAGCTGGATTACTCAAGTTACGACTAGTCTCTAACATTCAGCACCTGATTTCTAGTTCTAACAGGCTATAAATTAGCAAATCCACCAGTCTACCTGCATTTAAAATGTGTTTCAAAAAAATCTAACTAAAGTTAAATATTTATTTATCTAAACACATAAAAATTTATATACTGCAGTATATATATATATATATATAAAATACAGTACAGCTACAGTAGCTACCAAAATCATATATTTTTATTACATATCTTCTAGGTTTAAAGTATTTTTAATACAATACATTTTTAATACAATGCAATACATTTTTAATACAATACAACAAATTTAAATTGTTTATTTAAAGCACATTTAATCTTGTAAATAATATGCGCTATGTCTTTGCACTTCGCTTTAAACCACCCAGACAAATGTTAAATGCAAATGTAATTAAAAAGATTTTTAAAAGTATTCTTAATGCAACATATTTGTAAAATTTAAAAAAAAAAAAACCCACAAAATTACAGGAAACTGATTTACTTAAAAAAAAGTCCACCCTTCTCTTTCTGTAATAAACGTGAATATTTATCAATCCTAAGACATATAGTCCTTTTAGAGCTGAGCCATGTACAAACTATGACACAATATGGTGCTCAGCACAAAGGGAGAAAAGGTCTGTCTTGTTGACATGGAATCAGAAGGCTCATGTGATAACTCTTTAACCAAGCCCAGTCTTAACTTTGCTTTCACCTTATCTTTACTCCTTTGAATGAAAAGAAGGGTCTGTGTGAGCCAATACACATCTCTGCAGGCAGTCAGAGAGCTATGTGTACTTCTACACGGTGTTTTTTTCAGTTAGGTTTGATTTTACTTTGGTTTTGTTCAAGGCGCAGCCAAATGCAAGAAAGATCTGTGCAAGATGGAATGTAAATGCGTGTGATATGTGGTCTACCAGTAATAATAAAGCCAGAGATGAGGCTGAGTATATGAGCTTAGGATCAGTGAAACCTTAGTGCGGCCACAATGATTCTAGTTTGAACAAGACTTCAGTTAAATCAGCCGTGAAAACACAAGCTCATTCCTGCTCTTGGAAAACTCTGTAGGCAGTGTCACCCATTCCTCTTGCACACACTCAGCACAGTTCAGCTCACTGTGCATTTCAGAAAAACTATAAACGACTTAGAAAAGCATAAGTGAAGATGATGCATAATAGTGCAGCCCTGCAGTCCAGAGAATCAGGGCAGGAAAGAAACAGAGGAGGAAAAAATGTCCAGTCTTAAAGGTCTTAGAAAAATCTGAAAAATATGACTACTAATTTAAGGAAGTAACATTAAATAAAATAAAACAAGAAGCAACTTTACAAAAGTCTTTAACATCATTCATGGTTCATACTGACAGAAGGAATAAAGAGGAGAAAGGCTAAAAAATTTCAATTGGAAGACATCCCACACTCCCTTTCTAGTCATAGCCACTGTTTCATGATCTTAGAAATGTGCACGTTAAGAGATGATGAGAAACTGGTGAGGGAGTAAACTAGTAAACTATTATCTACAGTTTTATTATCTGACTCTACAGTTCTGAATTAATTTAAGCTCCAGTGTCAGCCACACTTAAGGAACAAAACATAAGTCTATGAGGAACTTCTGCGTTCTCCTGCTTCTTGTTGGACTTAATTAAATTATAAGATCTGAATCAATAGCTTGCCAGTGAATCATTTACTCTATTGTCAGTCTATCCTCATGGGCTGATGAAGTGAACATAATTTTTGAAAGCTGCAGCTTGATTTTTACAAGTTAAACAAATAAACGCTATCAATGTCAACCTGAGAGGCTGGGATGCTTCTCCTGCCTAATCTAAATGGATTAAAAACATATTTAGAAATTAGTTTTAAAAGGTAACTAACAGATCTCCATAAATGTAATTTAAGTACAGATCTTTTCTGCATATAATTATTAATTATTTTACAGAGCTCAGAAGTATGAAGTGCCTTAGAGGAAACAACAAGCTATTCCCTCCCAGGATAAAGTACTAAGCATAAAAAGCAGTTTGCAGCTAAAATTCCCTACCATTGCTCACCAGAGACTGGTTGCTAACATTACTCTACCACTCATAGGTCCCTGATGCAACATACCCTACAGAGTACAGAGGGAATTGCTTAATTCAGAAAATACTTAATTCCTATACATGATAATCTTTCAAGACAAGGAATAACCAAAACAACAGAATTAATGCTTTCTAACAGGCTTAAATTTCTCATTTATATACCCAACAATAAAGTTTGCTTTTTGCCATGTTACTCAAAGATTAGATAATATTAAATAGAATGCAAGGATACATTTTTACTTCATTTTTTAGATTACTTTTCTATTTTTCTCTCATTTTGTTTTTGTTTCTTTTTCCTTCATCTATCTTTTTATCTTCAGTCCTTTTCCTAACTAATTTATTTTCGTATAGTTGTTACGTTGCAGACTCCCAGCTTAGTTTCATTTCCATTTGTTTCTCTTTCTACCCATATTCTGTCTTTTTAAACATCATATTCTTAAACTTCAAATCAGATTTTTCCTTCCATTCCTTCCTATCTAGTCTTTTACAGCACAGAAAAGTATCTTCTTCACTTAGAATTTTTTTCTCTAAAACTCAACTCATATTTACAGCCAGTCCATACGTTTTTCTAAAGAAACTTCTGCTTCTCACATTATTGCTTGAAAAAGCTCTTCTATAAAAGCAGTGTCTCATTTTTTTTTCTTTCAAGTTGGTGTCTTTCCAATATATTACCTCGCTGTGAGCACTACCAGAGCTGTGTTCCCCTGTCTCCCCATCTCTTCTTATCTTTTTTTCTTTTGTGGATGTCGTATTTCCCTTCTTCCCAAGTTCTTTTTCTTCCCATGGAATCTCATCTCTTCTGGCAATTCTTAGCTGTCCTCACTGATTTTTTCTCTTTGCCTCATTTCTACAGAATTTTGTTAACCAGTAGCTATCCCTCCCATATGTTGTTCCTCTGCTCAGTGGTTCCTGATGGCAGTCTATGTCTTCTCAACACTTTCCCACTCTCCCTCCCCCCTTACAATGGTCAACTGCTTCAGAGAAGTCAGCACACTTGTTGGCAGTGGAGTGTGAAGCAGCCGTTGCTAGACTTTTCTCATGCAAGAAAAGCATGTCTTTCCCATAGACATTTCCATGATATGTTTCTCCAAGAGACCCTCTCCCTCCCATTCTGCACAAAAATTCCTTAAATTAAACATAGTTCTTGCTTCCCTGAATGTGACTAGGATGGGAATAACACTAGCAATGTGACTAGGATGGGAATACAAAAGCAAACACAAAAAACTAGGTTTAAACACTTCTGGACAAAGTTATTTGGCATTTTAAGTGTCTTTCTGCAAACATTTCCTTTAGATAAGGAACAGCAATCATTAAGGATCAAAACAACTCTCAAGTTTGAGAAAATAAAACTACTGTAAGAAATGAATCCATGGCCAGGTGATATCTAAAGTATAAGCTATCAGTTGTGTTATATGACTAAATAGACATTTATAGATATTCTGTGGCCTGCAGAAAATAAAGTAAGTAAAGTAAGTAAAGACTAAAGCTTCCAAACTAAAGACAAACTATTCCTGAGCTAATGTTGCAAAAGAACATAAAAAAATAGAAGGAAAAAGAAAGAAAAAAAAAAAAAAACAGAAAACAGAGACCAATAGTCAGTCATTGCTCGTGATAATTTTTGTCATCCATCTTTCAAAAATGCTGTTTTTTGCTGCCTACATACTTTGCATTCACTGCTGCATTCCAACAATTCCCCAAGCAATTCAGGATTCAAAAATGTACACCTGTAATACTAAGTCATTTTTTTCACTTTGCATAATAATCACTTTTGTTTTTATGTCTTATAATGTCTCATTTGTGCATTTGCATTAAAGAACGATATTTTAAAATACCATGAAAATATGCAGCAGACAATCAGAAGATGGAACTCTTGGTGGTTATGAATGAATTATTTGCAAGCATGTTTCCAGCATCATAAGAATTATTTGCAAGTATGTTTCTAGCATCATAAGCATACCCAGCCACAGTAACGAGAGCAGAGTGATGCTAGCTTCATGGTTGTTTAGACAGCTATTCTTCATCAGTGCTATAACAGAAGGAGCCACACAGAAGAAAGTCATGGTTATACTCATAACTATATCCCGAGGATCAGCTGCTATATACTGACATTGGATAAATGTCTAATTGATATATTTTCCACATACAGTTTACCTCACTGGTTAGGTATATATATTCAACTAAATAATGGTTACAAACTGCATAATTAATTAACTAAGCAGTCGTGATAGAATGACACTTCTATAAGATAAAGTTGTCTTTATCATGTCCTGTGATGCAATAGCAATACCTACTAGTTTGCCTATTTTATGACAGAAAGTGAAAAGCAGACAGGAGTGTCTGTAAGTGTCTGTAACTGCATAAAGAGGCTATGCTAAGTATGAATGGTACCATTCAAAATACTGTGGATATGTGATTAAACAATGGGTTGAAGCACACTGAAAAACATGTTTACAAGTCAGTTACACACAGACTGAAATGCTCAAAGTATATAATTTGAGCATTAAAAAAAATAAATATGCATCTTGTGAAGGTGGTGCATAAGCTAATTTGCTGGACCTGAGAATACCTAAAAACTCACATCTGACTATCAAATTTTTAAAAAATACAGAACATACATAAAGTGTGAAGAACATAACACAAATTGTGAACTTCACAAAATGCAGAAGTAAGAAGAACACAATGGATAGGTCTGATCCTGCAGAAAGACATGTTCAGATATGTAAGGAAATGATGGTCTGTCAGCAGGGCACATTAGAAAGCACTCTGCAAAGTAAAGGCTTTCATTCAGAAAATAAAATCAGAAAAGAATATGATAAATGAAATATCATTGTTCATACTTGTTGGATACTTATTGCTATTATTATTCCTAAAAGAAATAAGCAGGAAAATGCTAAAAGTGAAGCCCGGAGAAACAAGAATCCAGAACAGAAGATTCACCACAGAGAAAGCTGTATATACTCTTGTATGTTCTGCCATGACCTTGATTTTAGAAGTTTCAAATGTCTCCAACCTGTTTCCTATAGAAAAAAAAAATCCTATAGCAAAATGAAAACCGAAAAATTAAAAATTAAATGAAAAGTGAAAATTATTGAGTCATGTCACATAGTTCAATGCATGAACAAAGGCCATTCAACAATGTGACTTCTTAGAGGATTAATTACTTCCTCAGTACTTTTGGATAATATGCAAAAACAGCATCTTTCAGAAGAAAACTCAGAGAGAGAAAGAGAGAGAAAAGTGTTATTTTTCATAGGTTTTATAACATCATTGCTCACTAAGAAAGATGACCATCTGAGCAACAGTGATATACAGAACTGTGTAAGAAAGCCATGAAAGGTCTTAGTGCTCCTATCAGAGCCTAGATGAGTTATGCAACAGTCTTTCATTAATGTTAACCCAAGGTTTTCATATAAATCCACTCCTCCTCAGTGGGAAATGGATGCCAAGGTGTTTAATTAATCTCTTGTCTATACCTCTCACTATGGAAATAATCTAAATAATGCATAACGACAAAGTATTAGGTAGCTTTTTACAGTTGCACCATGATTAATTGTAATATCTAAGCTCCTAAACATTAAGTTGAATGTTAATTTGATGGTAGAATCTGGAATTGGGCCAGTGCAGAGGCCATGTATTTTCTGCCACATTTTTAATATCACAAGAAAGAGATAGTAATATAACTTTGGATGCTATTTGTGGATACAGTGTGTGAAGGGTAGGATCCTGGAATTGTATATAAACTTTTGAACAAAAGAACGCCATTTTAGATCCTCATCATTCTGTTTGATAAGGAAACTTCAGTTTTATACTTTTCTAGAGACTTGTGGTCCATAAGGGAATATTTCATACACACAGAATATCTATAATTGCAAATATTGCTCATGGAATATAAAGAGGAAAGGTCTGGCTAGCTAATGGATGGTCTATTAAAAGATTTGATAATTATTCAGGGTGCAACAGTCATATGACCATTTGATGCCACAGACAAAGTTTATGTAAGTGTTGCTATGACAATCTGATCCATTAATATGCATCAATGTAAATTATCACTTATTTTCAGTTGACAGTAAGGGTTATGTGACAATATGAGAACAATGCTGAAATGACCAAACAACCTATTGTACTTAATTTCCATTCCCATTAGAAGTCAACATCACTGACTAACTGAAGTATGCATTACCATAGATGCAGAAGTGCCCCAGGCAGTTGTGTTTGGATGCAATTTGCTTTGTATATTAGTGCTCCATATATTCATAATTAAAATGACAAGCTGAAGTTTTCATAGCAAGAAAAGAAAACACTAAACCTCCCAATCTGCCTTTCAGTTAAGACTGGCAAAAAGGCAATGGTTGTTAGGGGAATTAAAAAAAAAAAAAACACCAAAAATAAGTACTCTCATAGAAACAGTAGTTGGCATATCAGTCAGACCACTGGATACATGCCAGTCCCACTTACAACAGATCTGCTACACACAGTGCTGATCCTAGGCCAAATTCAACAGTGGGTCTAGATGATGTGCTGCCACAAGTGCCCCAATCAACACCCTCTCCTCCAGCCTGTCTGGGGTCACTGCACATTCCTGCTGCATGACAGATGTGCCTGTATCACTTACATGCAGTGCCTACAGCTGGAGGGTGAAAAATATGAAAAATGCTCTGGGCCATTCAGCACCGGAGGCTCGTAGTGGCACCTCATAAAGTGAAACAGAGGGATGGCCCTTTTCTGAACTTGGCATATGATGACCTCCCAAAATCCCCAGCCCTCCTGTTGCAAGGTCTTTGATGTCTGTTTGTTACCAGAGGCCAGGGAGGATTCAATATAAAACAAAACCAAATAAAACTAAGATATAAGCAGGTACAGCAAGTAGGGTGCTTACTATATTTATTTGTCTGCAATTTGCCATCTGTTATAGTCACTTAAAATGTGCAATGCTCCGAGAGGAGCAAGGAGCACACATTCTGCCTAAGCTCTTTATTTGTTCCAGTTTATGTTGACATCCTTTCTGGTGGTTTGCGGGTTCATTTTAAGAAAAGCTTCCAGGTCTCATTCCCATGCAGAAAACTAATGAAGTAAGAAACCATTTTAAGTGAATTAGCAGGAGGTTACCAGAACCAGCTGTGCAAGGGAGACAGATTATAGGATGCTTTTTTGTACCTGCCTTGTGCCACAATGCAGTGCAGTTCTCTTATTATCACAGTACCCATGGACATTACTAAATTGTTTTACCTCATGCCACCTGAACATAGGATGAAAAAAAAAAAAAAAAAAAGGTGTGTAACACAAAAATGCATCCTCTCTCTCCTCAGTAATATGCCACAAATGTTTCAGAGAACAAAGTGATTTTCCTCAACAGGTCATACATGAAATATATAAAACAAAAGGCATTGCTGGTAAATGAGCTGTCTTTTTTCCTTTCCCTGTGACTCTTGCTTCACTGTAGAAAGGGACACTGTCAGTTTATGTTATGCTTCTGCCTAAGACTGTCGAGCTTCGTATACCACACGCACTAACTACAAAGACTGCAAGTGAAAGAAGTTAGCAGGAAATAAACATTTTCTTTTATTGTTTCAGAGAGTTAAGTCTCTGTATGTGACAGTATGCTTAGCAGATTTTGTTGCTGGAATTGTTAAGAACTATCAGCTGGAAAACACATTTTTAAGAAACCCGCAATATTAACAGGGTGTATTATTGAGATAATGTGTTTCTTTTCAGTAAGCCATTAAAAAAATTACCTGCTTGAATAGTGTCCCACGGATTAAAAAATAAAATAAAATGAAATAAATCTGCAGAAAGAAAATTTTCTGCAGAAAGATTGTCCTGGCTGTTTTTTTTTTTGTTGTTTTTTTTTTTTTTTTTTTTTTTAGACTATACTTTGCTAACTTTTTCTTTTTTTTCCTGTGGCCCACAATTATGGGTGATAGCCTATAATTCCAGGAATGCTGGTATGGCAACAACGGCTTGTTTTAAGACTCTGCATTCTCTGAGAATGGACAGACTATTCACTTATCAGTCATTGTAGCACCTTTTACAAAACACAGTCCTTTGAAATACACAATGTATAGAAAGCAGTTGATAAAAGCCACAACTATTTGAAAAGGTGCAATCGTCAAATCCCTTTTGAGTTACTAGTACAGTAACCTCTTTGTACTTGCAGCACAACAGACTTATCTTGAAAATAACCTTCCGTGACAGTCCCAGTCTGTGCACAAACCTTAGTCTCTAAGACATTTTACACACATCCAAGTTGTCTTCCCAGATGGACTAACTCTATCTAAAGTCCTGCTATAAATATACCTTCATTCTGTTTATTGAGACCTGCTTTCATATAAGACTACAGAACAGTGGAGACGCTTGTAAATATCCCGCTCATTACTTTATTTATTCTTACCCCAAGGTAGAAAACAACCAACCTCTTAGGAGTGATACAGCATATAATCAAAAATGAAATAGAAATTAAACATACACTCAGATGTTACTGTTTTATTTTTAAGATTTTCTTTCTACAGAAGTGACTGAAGTTTCTGTGTTGAACAATAGTTAATAATGAATAGAATAGGAGAACGATGTTAGATAAAATAATTTCACCTGTGTCAGCCCTTAATCAGAAAGAACATCTATCTGATGAAGTCCCAACAAGCATCCCAAAAGGAAACAGAAAATAGCCTGGGGTCTGTTTCTGAACTTGGATTCAGGCTTCAGACTGACAAAACTGGGTTGATATTCCCGTACTCTTTCCTTCTGATCTCCAGATATGAAATCCAAGATTTAGTAGATTTGTGTAGTATAAAGACTTGTAACTGGTTGTCACGGAAAATTATATAATTGATTTTTTCTTAGATTCCTAAAACCCTTTGATCAAAAATTAGGTAATTAAATTACCACTGGTTCTGTATATTGTTGAACAAACTTTCATCTTTTATGTTGTCCAATTAAAACACTATTCCTCTTGCACCTGAACAAATATTTCTTATTCATTTGAATTCTTTACTTACAAGATCTTTTGCTATGCAATTCATCTTTTTAATCATTTGAAACTCAGTCATTTTCAGGTAATGAAGTTGTATCTTTCACATTTGCTTTGTAATTAGGTCTTCGAACATACAAACAGTTGTACAAACTCTGAAAGTCCAAGCCTGATTTAGCTGAAAGCATTATTTGTTCCTGCATTCTGAGATATTAATATGTATTATTATTTTTTTTAATACAAACAATCAGTAACACATTTATAGATGTTTTCTGTACATACTCTACTTCTCTGATATATTAATGTCCACTAACACACAATGAAATGCAAGAACATGCATGTACACTGTTGCATATTTTTATGAACATTACCATGCACAATACATTTACTTCTGTCTCCAGGATAGAATCATATTTTGCTATTTAAGAGATCAGAGTCATTTAAAAATATCTACCCCAAATACTTAGGGAAAATATTCCCTTTTTGGAATTACATTTTCATAAAAATATAACCACAGATTAAATCAAAGTTAGAATACATGTGTTTATTGTTTTTTTCTTTGCCGTGAAAGTAGTTGAAAAAAAAAATGTTCATAGCATGTGATGGAATTTTTTGCAGACTCCAGCAAATGCATCATAGACCGCAACTAATCAATCTCTCTTTCTTTGCAGTACAAAGCCAAATCAGAAAAGCTGTCTCCTTTAATCAAAAATATGAAAGCCTGTCACTGAACTGGACTTGAACAGGTAGGATTGAGACTTATACCAGTGACCTCAAGTGCACAGAGTGATACTAAAAATACCTAAAACTGTTTACACGATGAAAGTGCTAGAATACATAGCATTTTATGCAATTACCAAATATTTATAGGCTCTGGAGATTTAAATAGTACAGAGTTCTTTTGCTTTGCCAAGTTGAAAGCATCAAGTGATATGTCATGTAACTTTTGTAATGTAATTATCTCTAAACCTACTTTGACAGTTCTGCTGTTAAGATTGTAATTATTGCACTCACTGACAGAGGCAGTGCACGTTGGCTTTCACGGCCAGAATCTTTAAGCTGGCCTCCTGGTTTGATCAGTATTGAAAGAAAGAAAATATAACATTGTTTTTGGAATGAAGAATATCAAACCAGATAATTATTTGTTCATTCAAAAGATGAAGTAAAATAGAACCATATAACATATTTAAATATCTATAGTAAGTTTATTGACTTATAAATGATTTTACAGTGACTTAATACTTGAATCTCAGTTTAAATATGAGGAGATTCAAAATTATGAAGACTGTGATGATACTACTTCATTTTATATGACACATTTTTTTTGAACAATTAATTCATTAAGATTTTCCAGTCCATCTCCATTACATGAGATGGACTACTTTCTTGCCTGCCACTTCTTTTACTATGAAAAAAAAGCCTGATTTAAAAAAGCATTCAGAAAGCATAAAAGTAAAGAATGAAATTCTGTCACCAGGGGCACCAAAAACACCAACCACTTTGATGAGACCTATATGTACTCTGGAAAAGAAAAAAAAAAAGAAAAGAAAATCTACAAAGTACTTCCAGACGCGAAGGCAATTAAGAAAATCCAGAATATCTGTAAGAGAAAAGCAGAAGGGAACTAGACAACTATTACAGAGTAAGAAGAAGGTGAGAAGTATAAATCTGAAAGTCAGAACAATATCAAAATGCTTTTTCTTAAGAAAATAAAAAACTTACTAAAGACAATTAAATACATGAACATTTTGTTTTGAATATGTTGTAGGTGTTCCAGCAGTATGCCTGTGAGTTGGAAGAGGAGGTGTCTAGAAGGAAATGAGACAAATGTACCTCTCATTTACTGAGGAAATGAAGCAGCAGTTCTTCTCTGAAATTGCCTGTGTAATGATCAGTGTTTTTACTCTTTTTTGCTCCCTCACTCTTCGTATATACAAACACACATATAAAGCAAAAGAAGACTCACAGAAATGGACTATAGTGGGCCAAATTAACATTCATCAAATTCAGAAGTGAAAATGTGCATACACATTCTGGGCCTTTTGAAAACATATTTTTTTAGGGAAAAAAATAGTAT
Source organism: Crypturellus tataupa (assembly GCA_034781795.1). Classification (NCBI taxonomy): domain Eukaryota; kingdom Metazoa; phylum Chordata; class Aves; order Tinamiformes; family Tinamidae; genus Crypturellus; species Crypturellus tataupa. The sequence continues at coordinate 1,526,114 of JAWLRI010000971.1, forward strand.
CTCAAACTGTAACATAACACACAAGGTGACCTGGTCATCAAAGAGAAAAAGAACCACATGAATAAGTCTCCAAACTGTAGGAAGGAGTCTCTAGCAAGTCTGTGAAAGGCAATAAAATATTGATAAAATTCCTGGCTTTCAAATTTATTTGTAGGTCCTTAATAATTGAGCACACTTGTCCAAATAGACTCTGCCCCTCAGACCTCCCACTTTGATGTAATTAACTTGAATGAGCTTCTCTTCATCATGAAGACAAAGGTGGGAAAAGTGATGTAACGGCTATCCATCTTATACTGAGTTTGTACAACCTCTTCTTTATGACTGGTTTCACACACTGACTAATAGACACTTTCCACTTCAGACTTTAATTAAAAGCTATAAAAGCAGTGAGCTGTAGGCCATGAATGTGTTGGCAACAAAAAAAAAGTGCCATTATATAGTGGGAAGATCAAGCACTGTACAAATTTAGTGTGAAACCATGTTAAGTAGATCCATATGCCTGCATTTAATGTAATTCTAAGATCTACATGGTAGCAGCGGGAGTACTGAAATAAAGCAAAATGTCAGTTAAAGCTAGGACATAATGGTAGTGTAGTCATGCTAATGCAGAAATACATGAAATATATTTCTTTTAAAATATTGTAAATAAAAAGGAATTACAGCAAGTGAAAAAATATATTTTTCTGAGTGCTGCTGAAAATAGTTCTATAAATAATTTGTTATAGGTTGCTCTCTAAACTAAATCATTAAGTTAATCATGGTGAACATGAAGTCCATTCAAAAAACATAGATTAGACTTGTACAAGTAATTTAGAAAAGAGTATTTAGTCATATATTGTCAATAAATGGAGCAATTTTTATTTATTGTTCTTATGATCTAGTAGAAATTTTAATATAATTCTTTTGAAAAGGAGTTTCTATGCATTCATAATAAACACTTGATATTTGAATTTTAATCTATTTTTTCTGGGGAAATGAATCACACTGTATACATTAGTTCCTGTTAAGATCAAGGTAACATTTAGTGTCCACTATCAAAATGTTCAGTATCAGCTTTTAAAAAAAGTGACATATTTTAAATTTAACTTAATATGAATTATTAACAATCAATTAAAATATATCTGTACTTCTTTTTGTAAAGAAATAACATATGACTACAAACATAGTCAAACAAACATAACCATTTAGTAAAACTTAAAAATATTTGTCAAAATCTTTAACTTAGTCTTCTACTTTTTTTCTGTAAGTAAAAAAAAAAAAAAAATAAAGCATTCTCTTCCTACATACCATTTACAGATAATATTTAGAGTACATGGATTGCTTTAAATAATGACATTTAATTTATGTTTTCAATTATCATTTGCATTCTTTGAGTGAAATCAAATTTATTATATCATCAAGTTACAGGAAATATGTTAATTCATAATTCACTCATGACAGAATTAATTTATGATGGAATAAGCATCAGTGAGCATTTGCTTGCATCTCCTATATTTCTAGCTATATTCATTAGGTACTGAAAACTACTGTGGTTACATAACATGCAAAATTCAGGTAGAAAGACAAGTCCACAAGTCAATATGAGTTTTAACTGACATCTGGGTCACCACTCAACTGCTTTTAAATGATAACCAGAGCATCTGTTTATTTAAACACAGAAGCAACTCATCGGGCCACATGACACTGTTTTGTAGCAGCTTCTCTATAAAGACTATGGAAACAAAAGCACTAACAGCTTCTGAATTCCATGATGTCTCTGCGAACAAGAGAGCGTTAAGGTCTGCTCTGTTCTGACTGCTTAATACCTCTGTTCAAAAGCACGGTTATCAGAGAGGATGTATATATTGTACATAAAAGCAGACATAGGACATAAAAGCGTTATGTACCTTTGTCCTTTCATTTCTCTTCCCAAAAGGACACCGCACACTGACCTCTTAGAAGCCAAGGCAAATATGTCTGATCTTTCATGTTTGATTTTTGCATACAAGAAAACTATTTAACATGCCTGAAATTGAAATACAGAATAGAGACAGTTTGGGCTTTGACAAATAAGAGAAGATACTATCCATATAGAGACTTATTTTCTGATTTTCTGATCCAACCTTAACCTTCAATAAGTGCTTAGAGCCTTTTTGAGCATGTATACTAACGACTCCACTGGTAGTACAAATAGCTTTGGAGATAAGTATGGTTGCCCTTAAGCAACATAAAAGATCTCAGTATCATTCTTACTCTAAAGGGTCATTTAATATTTTACTCTCTCTCTGCTCCATAAAATTATGCCCAAGATCAAAGTTATGCAAAATGTATTTTCATTTTAGCTATGAAATGCCTTTATTTAAGCTTTGAAAAGTTTGCTGAAATGTTATTCAGATGCAGCTCATGATCTACTGCAGTATAACATTAGTTATAACATTAACTATATTCTCCATTACAGATTGAAAAAATTACCAGCAGTGAAGGAACAGAGACTAGTTTACCCATTATGAAACTGTACAACACATCATCAAATAACCAATTATTCCGTTGTTTCCAGGCAGTGTTTTCCTAAGGTCTTTCTAGCCAGTTATTTAGCTAGCGTGGCACTCATTTAATGTCAGGAAATGTCAGCTTATTGAAATTAAAATTTCCAGAGGAACATACATTTCACTTTCTACAGGTAATATATCCTGGAGAAAAGCCACAATTTCTGATCCATTCCATACTTAAAGATATACCTCTGGATGTTTCCTATAATATCTGATCTTTAGACTTATGGAGGTGACCTCAGTTCAGGGATTGACCTTAACTCCCATATTCTAGGTGACTGTTTTAAGACCTGGGCCTATTAGCTGATCTAGGAATCTAATCACAGAATCACAGAATACAAAGTGAAAACAACAGGCAATATAACTGATAGAAGTATTTAAAATTAAACTAATCAAAACGAACCATACACCCCTCTATGCCCAAATACTAATGAATTTCTTATTATTGTAGTTACAGCAGGTAGAAGTAGTGAAATTGCAAGATGTGACAGAAGAATCACTATATAACAATGACTTATTTATGGTATGTTGCTCAAAACATTCTACCACTATGAGATTTGAAATAATGTATTGTGCAATTTTGCTTTGGTATAACAGAACTATATGCCAATACTAACATTTACCAACTTAGCAAAGGAATTTTTCTGTTTGTAAGAATGCAAAATTTTTCATTGCTTTAAGAAGCTCATAAATTTCTTTTCTGCTTTTGCTTTTTCAATCACAGAGATTTGCAATGCCCCCAAGAAGTATTCACCCACTTCAGTGATAGTAGTGTAGGGTAATAACAAGTTAGGTAGCCAGCCGATTGACTTCATAATATTTGTGACACATTCATCACTGCAGGGATGGGAAATAGTTATATAAACACACACACAAAAAAAAAAAAAAAAAAGATGGGCAGTCAAAGCCCAGTAACAGCAGAGGGAGTTTCCTTTGAAATGTCTTTAAGAATGTGCAATCATCTCAAATAAGGAGCTTCTAAAATTTTCTCAGTACCAAATATGACTTCAAATTATGACACTGTGCAGAGCTGGAAACATTAAACTAGACTGCAAGAAATGTTTAACCCAGAACAGGAAAAATATAATTACACTAGACTTATAGTTCAACATACATTCATGAACATTATGCCTGGAAAAAAAAGAGGTGTCACCTAATGGAAAACTGAAAATTTCCTTCTGTCAACCCATCTACCAAAATATTTAATAGAGAAATATTTAACTCAAAGTTTCTTTGGTAAAGAATATTTTTATCTTGTTAAATATATTAATTTAGATAAAAAATATATAAGATATTATTTTAAAATATTTTAGGTAACAATATTAATCTAGAATTTCAATGCATTCCCAATAGCTTCCCATCAATTATGCACTCTATCTCCCTCTCCTCCCCGCCCCCCACAACTTAGCCTACAAATTTTAATGTTTAAACTGATTTTCTGTCATGCTTATGAGTATCACAGAATCACAGAGCAGTTGAAATTGGAGCAGACACCATGTAGCCCAATGCCTCTGCTCAAGCGGGGTCACCCAGGACATGTTGCCCAGGATCCTGACAAAATAGATTATGGATATCTTCAAAGATGGAGACTCCACAACTTTCCTGGGCAACCTGTTCATTTACTCAGTCATCCTTACGCTAAAGAAGTTTTTCCTCATGTTCTGAGAGAACTTCCTGCACTTCAGTTTGTGCCTATTGCCTCTCATCTTCTAGCTGGGCACCACTGAAAAGAGTCTGGTCCCATCCCCTTAACAACCTCCCTTCAAGTACACACTGATGAGATGCCGTTCCCCTAGCTCAGTCTTCTCCTGGCTGAACAGACCCAGCTATTTCAGTCTTTCCTCATGAGGATCTCCAGTCCCCCACAACCCTGCTGACAACACTCATCCCAAGAAGACCACTTGCCTTCTTGGCCACAAAGGCACATCATGTGTAAGTGGTTGATGCTGTATTTTGTAAAGCTCCTTTCTACATCCTCAACCACCCCCGGCCTGTACTGGTACAGAGGATTGTTCCTCTCCAGGAGCGAAACTTGGCATTTGATGAACTGCATGAGGTTCGTTTCTGAACATTTCTCCAGCCTGCATATAGCAAAATGTCAATGCTGCATAGAAGAAATCGGAACAGTTTGTGAGGGCTTACTTTGTATGTAAAGAAAAAATAAAAAATGTATTTTTAATATTTAATCATTGCCTTCCCAATTTTCACTATATGAAGATGAATATTTAGCCAAAATTTTTGTGTGCTTTCAGTGTGAAAGTGTGTCATATTCGCTACTCTTTTCTTGAGCTACACCTGTGCAATTTTTTTCCCCCTGTTTTTCTCATAACTGCATACATTCTACAAAAATTGCCCATTTTATAGCACCAACTATCTACATTGGAGGTTGAGAGCCTCCTCCTTTTCTGTATACTTACTGGTCATGAACATGAACACTTCTGCTTTTAATTCAAGATCCGTTGCTAGTGTATTCTTATTGAGATACAAAATATACAAAATAGAATTTTCATATTGTATATAATGCTTTTGTTTTTTAAAGACTTCACTTTGTATTCCTTAACAGGTCATCTTTTTTATTTTTGTTGACTACTGCATGAGTAGCAGTAGTTTAATACATGTTTCCAAGAAAATGTAGGGTTGATTTTTTTTTTCAGTTCTGCAATGCGTGGAGTGCACACTAACTTCCTCCATTAGGAATATTCAGAATATTCTGAAAGGAAAAGTTCATATCCATTAAAAAAAAAAAAAAAAAAAGAATTTGCTAGTTACAGGGCACCACTGTAACTGCTAAATATTTTCTGTTAGATGCCAGATAACAAACACAATACCCAGAGCCACATCTAGAACACCTACAAGCAGGTGAAGAAGTAATCTGATCTGTCAGTTTCTCAGGCAATGCTTGAATAGTCACGCTATTCAGTGCACAATACTAGAAAAATTATTTCTGTCATATGCGTAAAAGAAAATGTAGAAGCATAAAGCGTAGGTGTGTATACTATATTTTTATATATATAATTTTACCAAAGAGTGGGGAAGCACTGGAATAATTTGTCCAGAGAGGCTGTGAAATCTCCATCATTGGATATATACAAAACCTAACAGGACACGGCCCGGAGCAACTTGTTTTATTTGGATCTGCTTAGAGAAGCAGGTTGGATTAGACGACCTCTGAGGTCCCTTCTATGTTTCTTTGATTCTATAAACATTATATATCTCTCAAGCAAATTAATCCATAAATTCAGCACTGAAAGGGAATACATGGCTCCTGTTATATGCAAAGGTTAAAAAACTTCTAATGACTCTTCTGACTAGAGATTTAAGCAACCTACAGGATACACACACTCACTTTTTTAACCCAAAATATATTCTGGGAAGAGATTCTGTACTTTTAATCATATGGGCTATAAGTATCATCTAGATAATTTTAATATTTTAAATGGTAGATTATCTGGTCCTACTTGACATACCCTCATAACTGTACTTTTTCCAATAAGAACAAAATATATTTCCTAACAGTTTTTAAAGTCATCTTATTTTCCTTTGAGGTTACATAAGGACTTAGTTAGAATCTTTATACTGTTACTATTCTAGACATGGCACTTCTTAACATAGAAAACAAGTTTATTATGAGATGCTATCAGTACTCATTACCCAGATCTACATGCCTATGACAGAATATTTACATGATTTTTACAGAGAACTACTTGAAGACTTTAATTTTAAGTATAATTACAGAGATAGTTAAACAGCAAAAATGAATTTTTTCTCCGGAAGTGATTAATCTGTAGAAATGCTGTGGAGTTATATGAGAAAACATACCATCCTAAGAATTAACAGATAAATATCGAATCAACCTGTAATTTGAATAAAAGTCATGATTTAATTTTAGTAATAGTTTTATTTGCTTTTAAGTAACATTTGTGAAGAAATGTTGTTTATGAAATCTACTGTAAACCCTTAGTTGCTGTGGCACTTAATTTTTTCTGTTAGTCTTCCAAGCAATAGGTGACATCAAAGCCCCTTGTTTAAGCGCTTCACCATGCCGTAAGTGCCATCCACTCTTAACGCAGTTGTTACAGAACAATTTGGGAAATTTTCAGTCATTTCAATTTGACCACATTAAATATCTGTCGAATAATTTCAAATCATAAGCAAAATAATGCAAATCTAAGTTTGTAAACATAGTGTTAGCACTTTGGGATAGTTTTCACCCAAATTTAGCGGCCCAAACATCCCTACAAAAGTACTATTCATCTACATGCTCAGAGTATCGCTTCTAAAGTCAAATATTGGATCAACCCTTGGATTTACTTGTATGTCTCCATTCATGATAGGGATAGTCTGCATAAGATTATATGCCTCATCAGTTAAAATTATGTGAGAGAAATCTTGATCTTGGAGACTGAGTATGTTTCATTTCATCAAACTCTAATAAACATTGAACAAGAAGTCTGTCCCTCTAAACTGAGTCTATTCTGCAAATGTACTATTGTCCCAAGACTTCAAGATTTTTTTCTTTTAAGTAAACATTGTTTATTTAAATAACAATGTTTTCTTATTATTTGCAGGATGAAAATATATATGCACAATCTAACTGAACACACTTGAATAACCAATTTTGTATTCATGAACAGATGAAAATGTGAAAACATGATGGTTGATCATTGATCACTATAGACTGAATCAATGAATTTGTATACTATACATAAAGTTAATTTATGTTATTAATTTAAGCTGGCAAAGTCCACATTTCATAGAGCTAAAACCATTGCTGAAAAACTGTTGGACAATGTGAACATTGATGCTTTCACTTTTCTTTCACTTATAAAGCATCGTTCTGTCAGCACTTTAACATTTAGGGATTAACCTACCTCTAAAAATCTGAATGTGAATAAAGAAAACAGGAAATGAGAAAACATAGTTGTATGGTTTGCAAATAAATATTTTTAAATATTTAGAGGATCTGTGCGTTAGACTAGGCCTGTTCTGGGAGAAGTACACAAAAGGAATACATTGTGCTTTGAAATAAAAAAAATAGTATCCAATAATCTGGATTATACACAATATTTTGTTTTGTTTTGTTTTGTTTTTGCTCTTCTAAAATTCTATGCATTAATTAACTCTAATTTCAAGAAGAGGAGCCTTAATGGTATGTAACATTAAGCATTATAAAATCAAGTGAGAACTAGGATTTCTTTCATCCAGCTACAGCATGCTGGATCCATCAATATTTATAACATTTTTTCCCTACAGGCACAAACATCGATTCTATGAATGGGCACAAACCCATTCTCATGATGTGAGAACTATCACAAAGATGAAGTAATCTAACATACATGTTTCTTCCATTTTTCTAAAGTGAGTCCATTACAAAGAAATATGAAAGCATTTGTTAAATGCTGAGCATGCCTGACATTGAATACATTTTGTTCAACTGACACAGCATCAGAAAGATTATGGACAAAAATATATTTTTAAATTATTATTGCCATGGTAACTACTGGCAGCTGTTTTGCCAGTTCCACCAATGATACAGTTTCATTAGGGACAAGCTAGAGCTGTAATACAACAAAGGAAACAAATACTTCCTTGCTCACATTGTTCTCTTTTTATTTTTATTTATTTATTTTTTCTATTAGGTCTTAAAAACTTCTGTCTTTGAGAAACTCACCCTGTCATATGAATAATACACTTTTCATGACAATATCAAAAATAGTATTCACAGATTGAAGGCCATTATGTTTCAGCAGCATTATTTTTAATAAAGGCTTTTAAGAGTCTAAGTACAGCAATAATGTGCAATCTGGTTGATAAATACAGAGCAAATGACAAATTAATACGTATTGGCCCTCATCAACAACAGAGACAAATGTTATTGTAATGTTTTGGACATTACTCAGCTTTGTCTGTCTGGGAAAAGACTGATACAAATGACATATGGATCTGCTTACAGAAAGGTTTAAGCTGCCCTCTACGTGAGAAGAGTGTGAGGTACATTGTAGAGTTCAAAAAGAAAAAAAAAGGAAAAAAATCAAACAAACAAAAAAAACCTTGGGGTTGTTAGACTCATAAAGAAATGGATTTTGTTAAGCTGCCAAATCCATTAAACTGTTTAACTGTAGAAAGGAGTGTGTTATTGAAATCCCAGTGGGACTTCTGTTTAGATGGTCTGGGAACTGTTTTTTTTCCAGTTGAGATTGTACTTGCACAAGTTAGTTTCCTGATTGCTTTCATTCTTCTCCTTTTAGAGAGGAAATTGAGAATCCATAAGAGTTTTTTTTGCAAAATGTTTGCATCATTTTACAGCTCTACAAAGTTAACAATACATGTTATTAGAGTGATGACAACACATAAGATTGCAAAACATATTCTGACATTTTATTAATTTGCTGAACTATACCTTCTTGTGGAATGGAAACAATAATAATAGAAATTAAATAAGCAATTGATAACACAGACCATACCAAAAACATTTTTATACCTAAACAGACATCTTGTATATATTTTAATCCATGAAAACAAACAAAAAATAAAAACAAACAAACAGAGTTTTTAGTGTGAAAACTCATATTTAAAGTTCTGAATTAGTAGTTTTTGACATATCTGGCATTTCTTCAGTTAAAATTGCGGCAAAGAAAAGTCTCTGAAAATTCACAAAATCCATCTAAGATGCTGTATAGAAGCTGTCAGTCAATTGCTGTATTTTTCTGTTGTCTTCAGATTTTGATCTTTTTTTTTTCTAAACAGACTTCCTTGTTCAATTTATACATCAGATTTCCTCTTATTCAGAGGAAATCTGATGTATAAATTTTTGCATATGGTGGCAGATGTACTCTGGTAGCTTGTTTGAAAGGATCATCATCTGCTGCTGCTGAGCTTCAGAATCTGACTTTATAAATACATATTAAGAATAAGTCTGGGTTGATTTCTTATAGGAGGCTGTCAATTATGTAGAAGTTATTATTAGTAAAATGTAAGAAAAAGATATTTTGATTTGGAATTGACAGTGAATTTGTGCAGAGTTATAAAGCAGTCTAATAAAATACACAGGAAATAATTCAAGGGTTAAAATTTTAGAGAAAGAGTTTGAAATTAAAATAATTACTGCTTAATAGAATACTGATTTGAAATAATAGACAAAAATGATTTACTGACACTCATGGAAGAGATGCAAACACAAATAAAAAGACATGGTAAGAGCAATAATTACGATGAGTGTGTTTTTGGTGGCGGATGCTCAAAGATCAAAAATATAAAAGCTAATGTAAGTACACTTTAAACTCCTAAAACACAGTGCTTCCTTCTGAAAATTATTCACTTTTGGATCACAAGATACCTAATATCTAATAATTAAACCTAAATCCTCATAATACTGTTGTCACTTTCTCACTGGCACCATTTCTAATGAAGATTTCCCCATAGCCAGAAGCCACTTCTATATCTTTTCTCGTCTTTGGCCAAAAGACTATTGCCACACAATGAAAGAGGTAAAAATTAATTCAGAAACCAACTAAAAAAAAGACAAGAAAATATTGTTATATATAAAGAAAAAGGTGGGACATTATATTATAGTAGTCTGAAACCTCTTCTGACTTGCATTGCTTTCTAAGAATTAACCCAGGCACCAATGGAGTAATGTTCTCAAGAAGAAGTGAACAACTCTACTTTTTTATAATTACTTCTCTCTCTGTGACTGTTTTTATGACTGAACATGAGACTTCTATCCCATACACTGTTTGGGGAATGTCAGTTTCCTATAACCTCCCTTGCCTGCCCCTCATGCCAAGAAGGTTCCTTATAGAGCCTGTCTGCCAGAGCAGAGTGAGAGAATGAGCTAAATACTGCCTGGCTGCCAGCCACAGTCCAGCTAAGAACTCTTCTTTTTTTTTCAGTGAACCATGGGAATGGGAAAGGGATGCATTGATTTTCAGTCTCTACCTTTTGTCTACCCCTGAAACAAGCTAAAACCCTCCTAATCACCAGAAACACAGCCTAGACCAGCATATTTTTCTTATCTGTGTCTTTAGTCTGTTTTCCAAAGCCAGTGCATTTATGCCAGAGCTTCCTTTCCTAATAGATCAGCCACAATAGTTTATTGTTCAGACAGGAATCTATAAATACCTCCAACAACTAAATAATCTACTTTATCTCCATGTGTTCATGAAAAAACTGTAATACATTCTACTAAAACTATTTCCTACTTGGTAATCTTAAAAGTTGTGTAATTTTGGTTTACTCCATATAATCATTTTTCTTCAGATCTAAACTCTTTAATCAAAAGGCATGAGAGTGCAAGAATATACAAAACCATTTAGGCCAAAAATTCATCTAGTTCACAGTTCTGTCTGTAAGAGTACATCTGTACTACTAAATAAAAGATGGACAGAGAGCATGCTCTGACACTGGACCATCTCTCTTTGATTATCTCTGTCTGTTTCACTGTTAGTTTACACTCTAATTTTGTTGTGGGCTGTTCCACCTCACTTTCTCCAAAACAAATCTGCAGTGGCCATTCTATATTATTGGGCCAGGGTTAGTCTCTGGACTATATATCCAGCATATACCTGTACTGTTATGAGAGGCGATGTAAATGCTTAAGCAAAGAGTAAATATATAATTACCGTGTTTTCCAAAATTCCAGGATTTCCTTGCTTATATATTGAAACCCCTTTGCTCTGGAGATGGAAATGCCTATTTACATCTTTGCTTTAGAAAACAGAAATGGATGGAATTTGCTTACATTTACCTAATTAGTTTGTAACACATTTCTATTTTTGGCATCCACAATATCCTGTAATAGAATTGAATTGTAGATTTAGGCATTTCATGAAAAGTGTGTTCTGTTTAAAATTTCTGCCTGACAAGGTTATTTGATATCTTAAACTAAATAGTGAATAATTGAACTATTTTGCATCAATTTTGACTTTTATGCCATATCCACCGTTTGGTCATGCTACCCTATGAAATCAGCCTTGGGTGGAAGCCAGTACAAAATTCTGATAGCTGAGGCTGCCCTTCTCCATTTATTTTCTAGTTCCAAAGTAACATATTCTAGATGAAGGGAGCAGAACTGTATGCACAATTCAGGATACAGATTCATTGTGGATTTATACACTGGCATAAGGAGCTTTTATGATTTATAGTCTACTGCTGTCTTGGTAAATTCTAATATATTATTGGGCTTCTGACTATGTCTTGAGTTCACAGTGATTTCTCTCTGAAGTGGTAGTAGTTAATTTAGAAATCATCAATCTTTATAGAAGATCCAAATGTTTCCTTTTGTAGAATAGTTAATTTTAACCTTAAATTTTATCTACCATTTTTTGCCTAGTCACTCAGTATTATGAGACTCTTCTATAAGTATTTGCGGACTTTTACAATCTTGAGTAATTTGTACCAGTGTCAAACATTCTCATTTCGCTATTCACACCACTTACCTGACTATTAGAATAAGAAAGCTGAGGAACATAATTTTATTCATAATAAAAACAATTATTTTTAAATGAGGTGTTTTTATTGTAATTTTAGGAGCTCATAATGTCATGTAGCACTTGTCTAACCTGACATAACTGCTTTGAGGGCTAGGATATAATTAGTGAGAAAGCATAGCAAATGTTGATTTTAGTGAGATTTACCAAATGTTTAATTTTAAATCCAGACTTAAGCATGTTCCTGAGTAGGGGTGTTAGTTGAAAGACAAAATAATAATAAAATACCTCTGTAACAACCTAAATGTAGAATTTACAACCACTGATGCATCTGTGTGCTGAGCTTGAGAGTGAATACATAAGCACTATAATTAAAAGTAGTTCCCCAAAATATCAGTAAAATATCCTGAATCCCCTTTTTGGTTGTTCTTGCAGAATGTTATTAATTCTGTGGATGAAAAGAAATGCTACAGATATAGCACAGGTTTCAGGATACCACAGCAAAGATAAGCACAAGCCAATGGGTGATCTGGAATGTTTCATTTCATGCACTATGGACAATATCTTCTACATTAATTGCACAAAGTCACTTTTTTAAAAAATTTAAAATACTTAGTAATGAAGAATACTTTCTTCTGATATGGATTTTAAAAGCTCTTTGTGATATGATGACAACATTATCACTTATCAGTTAACAATCACTTAATAATTCCATTCTCATTGAACAATATTGACAGTGTAAAAACGTCTCAGAAAGTTTCTAAATCAAAAAGAAAAGTAGAAAAAATGTATTTCAAAAATTTTTCTACCAAAATATTTTCTCACTTTATAAGCAAGGAAGCAAACGCAGCTGAAGTAACTGTAGATGTAGACTCAAATTGGAAAAGGTACAAACAAAAATATTTTTCCAAAATTGCCCCTGACTTATACATAATTCAACATGAGAACAAAGGCTAAATTATAAATCACCAGATAAATGAATTATAAATTAAAATGCAGTATTCCTTGTTTACAAGTATGCAAATACTTCACATGGACACAATAAACCCTTTATTCCTGAGGCTTTTACAACCATGATTACATCAGATATTATGACCCTCTACAAGTTTAAATTGCACATTAGGTCACTGTTCTCTTTTTTTGAATTTCCTGACCCTGTTCCAAAGCATGGTCCATCATTAAATGTTTCATCATTTGAATCATGATATATTCTTCAAAGAAAAATATGAAACTGAATTGAATTTGTCTGATATGACTGGTGGAGAAAAAAACAGAGTGTTGTGCTCTTTTTATTAGATGTATAGAAACATACATTATATGGTGTAAGAACACTTAGAAGGTTCTGTGCTTGTGGTAAATTAAAAGGATATATTAGCAAGACAATAAAGAAAGAAAATAGTAAGAAAGGTACTGTTTAATATGTGGGCTTCATATTGCCACATTTTTCTGAAAAGTTGATTAATAAAAGAGGAGGAAATAATTTTTAAAGAATGCTGTAGACTTGAACTTTCTCCAACATTTCTCAGACTAAACACTCTTGGGCATACCAAGTCAATAAATTAATTATCTGTGTATTTCACTGAAAATGAAGAAAAAGCATGCGTTTAAATGAACAATCAAACTAAAAAGGAGAAGAATGTATTTATTTATTTCACTTTCAATAGGACATTCTACTGCTTCCATGTATAGGATCATGTATTCACTGCTTTTTTTTTGTTATTATTACTTTTTCATATTTCATAGAAACTAAGAGCAAAGCTAGTTGTCCTCTCATTAGAAAATGTTACTAAGAATGTTAATGTGTTTCCTCAGAAATTGTGTGACTTGTGGGCAACCTACTGACACTTTGAGTCAGCCAATTACAGTTCTCTCTCTTGTTCCTTCATGCCGTTATCTTGTTAGGCATGAAAGTTTTCTCCGTTTTTACTCATCAGAGTATATATAGCTAGGCCTTTATGCATTTGTCACAAAACTAAATAAATACGGTGAATAAAAAATGACTTAGTTTTAAGTTTAATGAACATCCAAATCTTGCCGTCATCAGTTGTCTTTGTGGGATTGGTGTGAGATGCAGAACAACAGAATATCAGGTGTTAAAAGAGGAGCCTGGGAGATTGATATCAGTTCTCCTTGGGCACATACTACATCATCTTACACTAAGATAATTTTGCAATAGATAGATAGCTTTTACTATCTTTAGTATGTATATCTTTATATCTTTAAATTAAATTTATATCTTTAAATTTATATCTTTATATTTTATATCTTTAAATTAAATATTTGACCAGTCTAAATGGGCTGCTTTGACAGGATATATTGGATAGGATTACACAAATTTTGTTAATCGGGTTCTTCATTTAGAGTTTTCTCTGTTAATAATTTCTATATTCATTAGTAACACCAGGCAGGGAAAGCTCAATTCTACAGCACCCTAACACTAGCCTAACACTTCCTACATCAACTTTTTAGTAACAGAGAAGTATAGAAATGCACCTAATATTTAACAACTTCCCCTTTATCAGGATTTTGAGGTTTGTTTGTTTTATTAACATTTATAAACATAATGAAACTGCAACCCTACATACATTACATTGAACCTCTTAGGTCAGTCCTAATCATGCTTGGCTTCAATCCCAGGCTGACTATATTAGTAGGACAAAAGGAAAAGGTTAATCAAGCAGTAGATGCTTCATTCCACATCCAGTTAGCGCGGGGGGGG
>JAWLRI010000971.1:1551927-1565120 GCA_034781795.1 Crypturellus tataupa
AAAGAAAGAAAGAAAGAAAGAAAGAAAGAAAGAAAGAAAGAAAGAAAAAGAAAAAAAAAGACATCCTGCTATGTAAATTACTTTGTGTAGTTATAACACTGCAAAGATTTATGTCTATGGACTTTTTTCATCCAAATGAATTAAAAGACAAAATATTGTGTGGTTTCATGTGGGGTATTGTCTAACTTTGAAAACCACACAAAATAATTTTGTTTATAAAAATGATTTATTCTGTTTAGGAAACCCACTTTTTGTCCCAAAAGTCAACTAGATGTATTACTCTTCCTTCCTATAATAATGCTCAGACTGTTTGGTTTTGATCACAGTCAAAAATAGATGCTGCCATGGGAAAGGAAAGAATTAAAAACATCAAAAAAATAGAGTTGAGCTCTTTTTGAAGATACGTATGAAGCTTGCCTAACTCTCGGGAAATTCATTCATAGAGCTTTAGCAACATTTCCCAATATATCTTTATAAAATGAAATTATTGAAACTTTGTACTAATTTCAACATACCTAAAACAATGATGAATATTGCACTAAACCTGTATTTGTTCCTGTAGGACTATAGGAATTATAGGATGGATCTGTATGAAAATTTACAACATGAGGTGAATATGATAAGGAAAATTTGAATTCTCCTTGCACAGTCTAAACAAGATTTCAAAGAAGGTGACGTTTAAAATGAGAATAAAGAACATTGATATGAATGGTTCAGAAAGCAACACCTAAGAAATAGTGTTAATATGTGAAGTAACAGCTAAGTTTTTCAATGTCTGTGTAGATATCACATGTGAAAACACTGATATGAGTAGAATATAACTATAGTATCTTTTTGGTATGGACAAATCCCAAGATATCTAACATGCACCAAACAAAACTGCTAAGTATTTTTTCACAATTTCCCTTTTTACTTCATAGGAAAATGGCTATGGATTTTGTAAAAGTATCACCTAGATGTTTCCTGATGTTACCCACGATCAGGAGGTAGAATTCATGTTAATGAAAGATTACAACAAGTATTTCTCTATTGGCATGAGAGTCAAATGCCTGCAAAGTCTAGTTAAGAACAAAAATGAAGAGCGTTCTGTCATCCACATCTCCTTCATGGTTTCTTTGCCTGTATATTTGATTCTCTCTCTTGAGACTTGATATAAGATTTTAAGAAGGATTTTAAGACTAAATTTCCTTGTGTGTTAATCCATTAAGCTCTTCCCCTTGGACTACCAACTTCAATGACAGATTGGTCGTTCATAGTGTCTGAGTTCTATTTTTTTTAAGAATGAGCTGATGCTAGGTTAACTTTTCACTTAGCTGTCTAAGCATTTCTTTTATTTTCAAAAGCAGGACAGAACTTGCTGTTAGGTAACATCTGCTAGGGAAACACCCACTCAATATCTTATTTTTGACAAAGAGAATAAAATGACCACTCACATTTACGTGGCTGTGAAGAAGACCCTCAGAATATTTCTACCATGCTTTAAAATTAGCAGTAGATCTTGGGTTAAATGGTAAATAATAAATCCATGCTTTCATTTAATATTCTAGATGACATTTGATTTCTGCTCCAATAAAAGAGCTAACTCCTCATGCATGTCTCTCCCTGTCTTTCCCCACTGGTACTAATATGGGTTGTATCTTACTCCCTTATCATTCCAGTCCTTACCATTAGGTTTGGTTCATTCTTGGTGTTTGCCTGATAACTTACCGGCAACCTTCTTCTGCCCAATCGGGCTTT
The DNA here is from genome assembly GCA_034781795.1 of Crypturellus tataupa. Lineage (NCBI taxonomy): Eukaryota > Metazoa > Chordata > Aves > Tinamiformes > Tinamidae > Crypturellus > Crypturellus tataupa. The sequence continues at coordinate 1,553,665 of JAWLRI010000971.1, forward strand.
GTATGGTGTTCATTATCACTACAGGTCTAGTGTAGACTATGAAGTACAAGAAACAAAATGTCAGTTGTCTTCGCTGAAAACCATATGACTGCTTACCAGGAAGATCCTGAAAGTCTTTATTACCTCTTTTATTATGAAGAGAAAAAGAAAATTAAAATACTGGAAAAAAGTGACATTATCATGCGTACTATGACACAACTATAACTGTCTTGTCTTTTTCTGACTATATTATCCAAATAATAAATCCCATGATTTATACTTCAAGCTATTTCAAATTATATTCAAGTTTTCAGAGCTTTCTGGGAAAAATGTTCATCTTCAGTGTTTTTGTATACATGCTTCCTCATGAAACAAGTTTGAAGGACATTTTATCCAAATTTCTTTAAATTATCTCTAAAATCTCAGGAAAATTGAGCACTATACTATTTCAGTATAAACACTCTAGCTATAGTTGCAGTCCCATGATTAGTTCTTTAAAGATGTAAAAGATTATTCATATAACGCATAGGAAGTGTTTTTTGCTCTTTTTTTTCTTAGATGGTATTGAATACAGAATGGTTGGGGAATGAAATACTTCCAAATACTGCTGCTGCAACTAATATGTTCCTTTCTCTTCCCATTCCTCTTCCCTTCCCCTTCTGCTTCCCCTTTCCCTTCCCTTTCCCAGTCTCTTCTCCGTCCTCTACCTATCATTACACTAATTCTTCTCACTATCATTACTTTAATACTATATGTGCCTATTTATAACTGCACACATATTCATACATTATGCATTTTTTTCTGTCTGCAATACCTATTTTTTAGTGTGTCAAACTTTCCTTATTATGTATAAAGCTTTCACTCTCTTGTTCTTGATGCATCAAAAATGAAAGATCAAAGACAACATATCCAGTTTCATATGGCAAGACTTTTAAAGTCTTAAAGTATAATGTCTATTAAAAATATAATACTGTTTCCCTAATCTGGTAATATTGTGTGTGAAAAAGAAAAGATATCATCTTCTAGGAAAAGAAAGTAAATTATACTTTTTTCCTCTTTGTTATCTGAGATTAGTTCCACTGAACTAATGAGACTTTCAGAATGATCCCTATTAAATAAAGCTGATTTCAGGAACGCAGTTTATAAACATTTAGGAACCCAAACCATCATATTAAACCTTGGAAAGTGACTCTACACAAATATTGTCTGACAGTGACCTAATTAGAGTCATTTGCATACTAATGAGACTTTGAAAGAGATAAGCAATAGCATGCTTGTAATAGATAATTAATTTGTGTTTCAAAATAAGCTATGGTTATTTAACCACAATTCATATGACACATCGAATTAGAGGAGTTGAGCAAGTTATTTCATAAGAATAAACAACTGTTACAGCTTTTCAGTTTTACTTAAACTCCCATTAAACAAATTCTCTTTATGTTGAAAAGGTAAGGCTATTTGTCATGCTTTTGGTTTTGAAGTTTGTTCTGAAAAAAAAATAGAGAAAAAGTACTTCTGCATGTCATAGAAGCAGAAGCAGCCATACCATAAATTGTCCCCCATTTAGTATGTATATTGACACAGTCTCTACAGCCGATGTATATCTACTGTTTCTTCCTAATCATTTTTCTCCGGTCATATTTTTTTTTTATTTGTCCAATGCCTGAGATATATAAGAAGCCTCCCATTTTTAATTGCTTTCTGAACTTTCACTGTAACAGTAGGAAAAAATAGTGATTAAAACCTACTTTAAAAGCTTAAAACAGACACCAAGTTTTGGCTTTCAAATTTGTTTCAAAAAGTGCTACCCTATTCAAAACTGTGAATTTCACCTAATTTCAGGTAGTGACAATAAAAAAACAAGACTGGTTTGTGTGAGAAAATGAAAGAAAAACCAAAGTGAGCATTACTAGTCACTTTAAGCCAGAGTGGTTAAGTCTGTTTCAAAATAGATATTTCTAAAATACATATATTTATACATACATACATAAAATACATATGTATGATATATAATGACATTGATGAAAATGTCCTTGTGAAAGCTATTAGTATTTGGTCCATCTATATTTTTACTGTTATGTAAACTATAGATTAGGTTAGTCTTTTTTTTTCTTTTCTTCTATATAGACAGATGATCATCTATCTGTATAGCTTCTTTTAAAAGATGCTTTTATATTTCACTAGGGAAAGAATATGGTTAAGTGAGCAATGCCTAACATTTATTAATCCCTTCTAAATATGTATATGGAAATGTAAAATAATTTAATCTATTATTTGAACCCTACAACAATTGCAAATATGGTTTTAGTTTCATATTAAAAGCTGCTTTGCTTTCTCCCTTTAAACACTTCCTCAGATTACACTGTAAAGGTGATGCTGCAAGTGCTTGAAGTTAGGTTACATTTGGTCATGCAAAAATTGGTTATGAAGCTGCTATTTCCCTCCATTCCTTCCTTCCTTCCTTCCTTCCTTCCTTCCTTCCTTCCTTCCTTCCTTCCTTCCTTCCTTCCTTCCTTCCTTCCTGTTCTACGTGTTACTAAAATAACATCTAAGGTAAGGTGGAAATCTCTAGTGTTTCAAGGAACTTTCTAAGGGGGTGATATCTTCCTGTGTACATAAATTAGCCCACAAACAAAAGGAAAATAAAGTTTCCCTTGCAGCTATGCTTCATGCCAGGAGCATGGTAAAATCTAACTCCCTAACATTTGTGCAGAACTATGAATAATTTGGATGAAAAGTGCCTCATAAAAAGATGAAATGCATCAATGTCTTGCATATTTTCATCTTTCATGATGTAAATGATGAAGCATAAAGTAAGTGCCTACTAATTCACTGCAACTGACTAAAGAACTACAAAGGATTTACAGTGATTTATTAAAATTCTTCTGTTAGAATGTCTTCCTCTTTGAGACCATTAATCTCTGTTTCATATAAAACTGAGGCTTGTCTTTGGTTTATTTTCATAAAGTTAAGTCACTCTGCAGTAAAACATTGCTGTTAACAATTACAATGTGCCTAGCAATGCTAAAAATATGCACTAAAGATATAATTGTGGGTGTGTAATTCATATAATAAAAGGACTCCACAGACAGAGTTTCAGGCTTTTTATTTATCTTCTTGCTAACTGAAAGGTCACCAACCAACAGTGAAATTAACAGGCATGTACAGCAATGAATTGTCTAACTTTGCAGCCACAAAGGTATCTACATGATTAATATCATGTTTGAATAGGTTCACAGAAAACAGAAGGGGAACCAGCTAAAAAAGAGTAGTGGTATGTAATGACAGACTTTTCCTTAAAAGAATTTCCACATACAGTCAGTAAATAGTGGACTCATTTTGAAAAGAATAGTCACAAGTACTCACACCAAATGTGTGGGAAAAATCATTCACTGTGATAGATCTCCAAAATCAGAGACAAAAATCTAAGATAGAAAGTTTAAGATGCTTGTAGGATTTTAGAAAAAGTAAACCAACAAGCAAACAAGCAAAGAAAGCAGATATAGGAGTATTGATGCTTAAGATATTTTATTTTCCCAGAAATGCAGTAGAAAAGCAAAAATTAGAAAAAATTAACTTCACATTAATAAATTGAACTGTGTGGCATGTTGGTGCATTAATATCCTCCACCCAAAATTATAGTGACATTATCAGTTTATATGAAAGGAAAATCAAATACTGACATCCCATTAGATTAGAATGGTTCCATTAAATTAGAATGTTTGTTAGCATTGTTTTTGTTGGTAATGAAATGCAAAATTGCTTCAGAATAAAATATATCCATGATAATGTTAGATTTTGATATAAGCTTTGTAAAATCGGGAATTCTGATATAAGTTTGTTATTAGTGCAGCTAATGGAAATTAAGAAATGTTTAGAAACCCAATGGACAAAATAGATAAAGGAAGCATACAGGAACATTATAAGAGCAGATCCTCCAAGCTTTCACGGAAAATTCCAGCTAATGGTTTCTATGTCATACTCTCTCGGCTGGACCTTGATAAATATAAACACTGCTTTGAGAGTAACAACAGAGAATGTTCAATTTGCTTACTTTTTGGAGCAATTTTAGTATTATTAGTCATATATTTTTTTAAAAAAAGTGAGATTAATTTAACCTCTTTAGACTATTTTGAGCTCATTAGTGACAAAGCAAGAAAGAGTTTGGACTTGGACAATCATCAGTTCATCTAGAAATAGAAAAGGAAAAAGCTATGCCCTAAAGCTCTTTTACTGCTGACATCCATAGACAAATATTTCAGTGAAATCAACTACTAAGTAAAGATTTTCCTCTACACATAGAATCAGAGATACTGCTGGTAATGGAATGATGCATTTTGGCTCCTTTTAACAGTCATAGTATATGAGGAATGGCAAGAAAGTTACAGGGATAAGAAAATGTTTTATAATGATAAATAGACATGAAATTAATTCTTGATGAACCATGAGATGCTTAACATACTATTACATCCTGAAATGTTCAGTATTTCAACTATTGCCAGTGATCATAAAGCCATTAGATCAACTAGTAGTCCGATCTCATACAGGTCACAGTCCATTACACTGAATTCTATTAAACCTGTTTTCAAACAGTAATATATGTCTGACTAAGGCTTGCCTCACATTATACTAAAATGCATATTCTGTAAGACTAAAGCATATTTTGCTTTGGTAATACAATGTTCAGACTGAGATTTTGATAGAATCTAAACAGGATGTAGTATTTGCATAAGGACTTGAGCTTCACGTTACTCTATGTGAAGAAATTAGGAAAGGAAACCAAAAGTAAAGATTAGGCAGATTCTATAGGAAAAGGGTGTATTAGTTCCAGTCAGCTGAAGATAAGATCTGTAAAGCTAGTTTCATCTGGTAAAATGATTGTCTAGGAATTGTAGATAGGAATTCTGTAGATATTAATGAACAGTTGTGACAAGGCACCAAGGGGTAGTCAACTGCTAAATGAGGACAAATTATTGTATTCTCTTGTAGGAACTGTGCACCTCAAGGTTGGTAAAGGATTTAACTTAAAGGACATTATTCCTAACTAGGATAGAGGATAAAAGTTTTTTTTTTTTTTTTTTCTAATGGTGTCAATAGCCTGTTCAAAATTGCATCAGAGAATCACTTAACTTGGGTGCATGAAGTAGTCTACTAGATATGAAAGTACCTTTATTTTTACTGATATCAAATATGCACACTATTCATTTCAAGTCTTCAAAAAGTGAGCAGTTTTGTTCAGACATACAAACCACAAGGTATTTTAGGGTTTCCAGGGTATGTCTCACAAGTAAGTTTTCAGAGTGAATATTGACTATTATAGGAACTCAAGTACACTGAGAAGGAATGCAGAAAAAATACAAATTGCTTCAAAAATAGAAATTCTAAAAAGTGTTAGATGAATGGCAATGGAGTGCAAAGTCCCTATATTCAGCAATAAAAGTGATCTAAGAAACTACTAGCACAGGCTTCCTTAAGTTGTCTTGCTGTATACCCTAAACATCTCTTTTAGTCTGATTGCTGAAGAAAGAGTAGTAATTTTTAAATGTTAATAGTTTCCAGAATAGTTTTCTTTAGAGAGGAAGTTACAGGTCCAGGTGATTTTCTATTTACATTTCTTTTCTTTATTATCCGGAAACACCTGAAATGAAACTGATCAGACAAGGCAGTTACAAGAGCAGATTCAGCAGGAAGTTACAAAAAAAGGTAGTTGCCAACAGACAGCAAAAAGATAGTCATAGTTCTCTGCTTCTTTTTCCTACATGAGAGATGTGCAATGTCCTGCACCATCAAAACAAAAGTTGGGGGACTATTGTTATTTGGGAAGAATATTAAGAAAGATCAGTTTCCCTCTACCCATAGCTCAGGGGAAAACAAAATTACTGTCTTTCCAGGACTATATTTCCCATGCTCAAACTACCATTTTCCAATTTTGAAGGAGCAAAATTCTACTGTACTTGCATTCTTAGTAGTTCTGTACTAAATGCATCAACAAATTTAAGTGTTTGTAAACATGACTCTCAGTAATAGCTGAGGGACTTCTTATTTGCATTATCTTAACATTAGTCTTCAGACAAATTTGTGATGTTCTGTGCAAATTCAGAACTCCAAAACATCTCCTTATCCCAAAAGTATGTAAGCTACAAGTTTATCAAGAAGCTAGGAACACTAGTCCAGACAAAGCTTTATATTTTCATGAGTGTTTTATTGTCCATACTCAAATGTACAGGTAGCCTTGCTTATTAGACTAAGCTAGAGTCTCTTTTCCCAAGTAAACCACTAAGGTATAATTGTAATATAACTTAAGTAATCCTGCAGTAATCATGATTATAACACTACTAATCTAAAGAAACAGACTTAAAAATATTCTTCTAGGTTTTAAATTTCTTTTAGCATACCTGAAATAAGATTGTTGTGGGATTCCACGGGATGACATTATTGGTCATATATTCTAAGAAAGCTTGATAGCCAGAAGACAGAAATATATTGGAGGAAACTGAAAGTCTGAGTATAGCATGAGAGATCCAGAAGAGATACATAAGATGCCCAGAATACGGAACGTGCAATTTTAGACTATATCACAGAGGATAAAACTGATACTCTCATCATCTTCTCCTTAAGAAAATCATACCAATGCTGCATATATAAATATATATTTTATACATATATGTATATATTTTCATCAAAAAGCATTTTCCCAATGATATTTCACCTTTTTTTATTATGCTAGCTAAGTCAATGACAACCTTTCGGGGCAACTGAAGAGCCATGAACAGGCTAACACTTTTTCATGGTTTATAACCATAACAAATGCTTTATAGTCTGAAATATTCTTCCTTTGTGATTCACAGGAGAAGCTACACTGCCTGGAAGATATTTCAATGATGTCATTGTATTAGCTGATGATGTGTATGTTATCAGAGTCTCTGTGGTGAGTCTGAATATTCTTAGTTAGACTCTGTGTTGTTTCTTACTAACCACTGAGGTCAAAGGGGATTTCAAGCAAGTAAGTTCCTTACAATGACTAAAAGGCATCAAATGTTTGCAAGAATAAAAGTAAATGAATATTGTATTTACTATTCATAGGGAAATTGGCATGTTTAGTACCTTACAAATTATTCCAAAACTACAAAGGCTAATGCGTTTATCAATGGCAAAGCTCTGCAAAATGCATTTATATATCTATTCTCCATCTATCTCTTACTGTTACTAGATCTGCTTACTCAGCTTGGAATAAAGAATAATCCTTATCGATTTTCAAAGAAGTCATGAAGAAGCTGACTTCTCATTACTTGATCAAGCAATGGGTTCTCTTTTTCACCTACTCTCCAGTATGCTCTGTAGACCTCTTGTTCTGTGGTCCATCAGACTTGTTGCTTTCTTACTTGATCTTTGTATCATTAACAAACAAAAAAATTCTTTTGCAAACTAAGGTAAAGTTAAAAGCAAAACAAAATTCAAAACATACCTTATGATCATTGTCTAAAAGATGTTGCTTGTGGCTTGAGACAGACTAGTAAGCTAGAGATAAGTGCTAGATAATACTTTCCAAAGGAAATGTGAATCTAAGAAAACCAGCATAAGGAAAATAGCCACTCTATCATTAGCTTAACTACTTTTGAATTCCTTACAAGATTCACTAGAACAGTTTTTCTTCCCTCCCCCTCTTTCTCCCTTCCCTTCCCTTCCCTTCCCTTCCCTTCCCTTTCCCATGTAGATAAAGAAGCTAGGTAGTTTCTCCCTCTAATTTAACTTTGCTTCTCTACCAATGGTGAAGCCTACAAGTAATGACCCATCTGGCAGTTAAACAGAAATCCTTTCTAGAAATGGGTTAAAGAAAACCTTTCAAATTCTAAATGTGATGTTAAAAAAAGGTTAATTCAAATCAATACATCTTTTTTATGGTAAATACTAACCCTATTTTCATTTCAGATGGTTCCCCTCCTTTATATTCTGTAGACTGCAGTAGTTCTTTCACCCTTATATTTACATATCTATTTTATGGGAAATGGGAATTTTAATTCTATACGTCACAAAGCCACAGAATCATAGGATTAAGGTTGTGAGGGACCTTTGTAGATCATCTAGTCCAACTCCTCTACACATGGAGATAATCTAGAGCACATTACACAGGATCATGTCTGGGTGAGTTTTGAATATTCCAGAGAAGGACACTCCATAACCTCTCTGGGTAACCTATTCCAGCAATCTGTCAGGAAGTTTTCCTGACAGTCGGGAAGTTTTTCTTGAAATTCAGATGGAACTTCCTATGTTTCACTTTTTGGCCATGGCTTCTTGTCCTGTCTCTGGCTACCACAGAAAATAGCCTGACCCCATCCTCCTGACACTTTCCCTTAAGATTTTCGTACATGCTTATAAGATCTCCCCTCAGCCTTCTCTTCTCCAGCCTATAAACATGCTGAGTTTTCTCAGCGTTTCCTCATAGGAAGGATACTCCAGGCCCATAGTCAACTTTGTAACTCTGTGCTGAACTCTCTCCAGTAGCTCCATATCTCTCTTGCATTTGAGAGTCCAGAACTGGACACAATACTTCAGATGTGGCCTCATCTGCTCTGCCCAGAGGGAGAGAGTCACCTTACTGTTCTCAGAACTCAAAGTCTTCTACAGAGTTAAGCATAACTGCGGTACTGGGTCATTTCTGTACACAGTTTATGATTGTTCACTATAAACATCTGAAATCATAGTTTTCCCCTAACGATCTTCAGTTTTCAAATAGTTCTATAGATTTTAATCTCTTCTGATTATTTGTCATTTTCTGCTCTTACAGAGCTTTTAAGCTACCAAACATAGTAGTGGATCAGAAAAGTTTTTAACAGAAAATTTCCCCCTTATCAGTTTCCCAGTGTCTACTTTTTTGCAAATTGTTTGGGTATTTACTGATGGATAGAACCATGATTTACTACACTCCATATTTTTTTCCAAGAATCCTTCTTTAGAACTTAATGGGCCATTTTCTACTAGTGTCTGCACAGCTTCATGCACACACTTTTTTTCTTAAAACAATCCCTGGCGCGGAGGGAGGGAAGGAGGGAAGGAAAAGCGCGGGAAGCCGCCGGCGCGGCCGCCCCTGCGGCCGGCTGCAAAGGGACAGGCTCGTTAGCAGGTTAATGAGCGCTGCGGGACACTCATGGCTTCACCTGGGGGTACCTGAGCTTTGGCTTTGAGAAACACCCCCAAGTTGCATGGAAATGCACTGATTATTCTTCTTTTTAACGGATTCTATTCATTTGCTTTAGGAGCTGGTAAATGCAATGGATTCAAGGCGCTGCTGCTGCGGGGCTGGTGCAACCTGGCTATGCTCATGCGCTGGATGCTCCTTTTGCACTGAGGGGGCTATTTCCACATGTAAAGTGGCAGCAAAGCCACTTTTGGGGAGGAAAACCAAACAAAAACCCAACCAGAAACAGCCACCCTGACACCCAGGGCTGCCCATTGCAGCAGTGCAGAGGTTGGTCCTGCACAGAGCTGGAGCAAACCCAACATGGGAAGCAGAGGACCACACTCCCGAATAATTGCATTTTCCTTGCTTGCTTTTCAAAGCAGGAGCACTTATTGCCCTGCTGTTGGCTCTCCCGCATGGGGAGCCCATGCAAACCCCACCAGCAACTTCCCGCTTGCAAATGCGCCCCAAAAATGCATCCGTCTGCAGGACGCCCCCCTGCAGCCCCAAAACTGCAGCCCCAAATCGCGCTCTGCACCCTGCACCGGCACCGGGAAGGGCGCTCCGGAGAGCCGAAGGCACAAGAGGAATTCCAGCGGTGCCAAGCGGCCGCTCCATCCCCAGGCAGAGCTCCCGCGGGAGCTTCTGCATTGAAAAACCCGACAACCGCAAGCGCTCCGGAGCCTCCTGAAGAGGAAAACCCGGAGCCAGCGCTCGCATGCAAAGCAGCACATCAAAAACCAGGTGGAGGCCAAGGCCAGCCTGGGAGGGGATTTATTCCTCAGCTCCGGCGGCTTCAGAAAGCCCCGAGTCAGCAATGCTGGGACGTCGGGAACGCCGCAAACCCCGGGACAGGTCTGCCCGCTCCGACGCAGGAGCGTGGTTTCTCCCCCGGCATTTCGCAAGCGAGGGCTGCGCAGACTAAACGCAGGGCAGCTTATGGGAATTACCATAAAAGACATTAAAGCTGCGCTTTAATTACAGATATATGTTATTTGTGTGCGCATACATACATATATATAGGCAGGGCAGGTGCTTGAGGATGAAGACGTGCCAGGAAGGGCACCGTGGCCCTGAGAAAACGGCTACCACGCAGCGAAGGGCACTGAGCTCCTGGTCCCAAGGATCCTTCCCAAATCCCTGCCCATGCTGTGTATCGGTGTCCAGCTCCGGATTCCACCAGGAGCAGCTAAAAACTCGCCTGTTCTCGCTCACTACCCCGGTGGGGCTGCACCCGTCCCTGGGGTTTGGAGGCTCCATGCAGCAGCCGTGGCTGCGGCCGAGCCCGGATTTGCACCGCGGCTCCTGCTCGCTCCGCTCCGGCGCCGTTTTGTTTGCAGAGGTCGGGAGGAGGCCGGCGGCTCCATTCCCACGGCCTCGGGATGCGGCGGGTGCCCGGCCCTCCCCGAGCTCTGTCCCGACCGAGCGCTCCCATCGCAGCACAGGGAGCACGCGGCACTCCCGATCCCTCTGCTCCCGATGCATCCGCTCCCGCTCCTGCTCCATCCCCTCCTGCTTCCTGTGCTCCCTCCACTCCTGCTCCCTCCACTCCTGCTCCCTCCGCTCCCGCTCCCTCCACTCCCGCTCCATCTGCTCCCACTCCTGTTCCATGCCCTCCTGCTCCCTCTGCTCTCTCCACTCCTGCTCCCTCCATTCCTGCTCCATCCACTCCCTCCGCTGCTGCTCCCTCCACTCTTGCTCCCTCTGCTCCTGTTCCCTCCGCTCCCGCTCCCTCCGCTCCCGCTCCCTCTGCTCCCTCCACTCCCGCTCCCTCTGCTCCCTCCACTCCCGCTCCATCCGCTCCCTCCGCTCCCGCTCCCTCTGCTCCCATGCGCTTCGCGGGGCACATGGAGTGTGACGCAGGGGTCAGGCAGCGCATCCCTGGGGACGGCTCCGACCGCTGAGCCCCAGCCAACTCGCCGCACGGCTCAGCCGCTCCGGTTTGTTGTGTCTCCACGCATCCCTCGCGCTATTCCCGCTTGCAACATCCTGCGGGATTTCAGCGGGGCTCCCGGAGCCCAGGAGCAGGGTCGAGCCGCGGAGCCATCCAGGTACCCACCCGCGCTGCCCTTTTGCTCGCTGCCGGCGGCTTTTCCCCCCCAATCCCGGCAGCAACAGGTTCCCCGGCTCGGCGCTCGCCCTCCGCAGCAATGCGGCCACCGCAAGCATCCCGAGGCAGATGTCCCGCCGACCTTTCACCCCGCGCTAAGTCGGGAGTTTGGGCTGTTGTCCTCTCCGCGCGGAGCGGCCATCTGCCGCGGCGGGCGCAGCCGGCCCCCCCGCGCCGGGGACCGCGCGC
>JAWLRI010000971.1:1565220-1593074 GCA_034781795.1 Crypturellus tataupa
CACAGCTTCATGCACACACTTTTTGTCTCTTAATCATTCCCCCTCCCCACCCCCCAAAAGAAAGACAGATGTAGTGGAGCAACCTTTAAGGATTCCATTGAAATGAGAAGACTATTTAGCTGAGGTCATTAAGTCTACACTTTTACTTAGCTGCTCCGCACAAAACATCTTTTTCTCCTCACTGCTAAACTGCATCCTCCTGCCTCGCCTCACCTGAATTGCAGTTTATATCGGTATACTGCTCTGAAAATGCTTCACAGAATTGCAAAATAAACGCTTTTGAACTAGAAGGAAATGTCATCAGGAAAATATGAGAGATTCAATCCATGCAGCTTTTTATTATTTTACAGCACTTCCTTACTTTTTCCAGTATTATGGTTAAGTGAAATGGAAGACTTTGGTTGTGTCTTGGATTCTTTTATTTCTAAAATCTATAAACATACACAAGAACGTACAAATAATAAAAAATAAAAATACAACCTTTGCTTAGTGTTTACAGGTATTACCCATCTATCAAAGCAAGTCATAAACTTGACTAAGTCTGTGTTTGAATCAAAAGTCTAGATTCTGCTGAACTGCAGAGCTCTGAGATGATGATTCTTGAATCCTGGCCTAAATCAGACCTCAGCTTCCTCAGTTCAGCTGCAACTAGGTTTTATTATCTCACATTTCATTTTCTTTTGTGAGTGCAAAAATAAAATATTTCTGTTAAACATACTCTCACATCCCATGCGTACTGTACAGAGGATTCCCCATTTTACAGCTGTACGTTAAAAATGATGATATATAGCCCACATGTAAACTGAGAAAATGCTGCTCCAGTCATTGAGCATCTTGCAGAGAGCTGCTCTTTCCAGTACATAACCACGTCCTGAGAGATACTGCATTAAAAGTCACCTTGGAGATATGCAGTAGTACCTAGCAGCATATCGTGGAGATTTTCTTGAAAACAAAGTTTATTCATTCTGTTCACTCCAGATAAAAATGGCAGAGACCACCAGGACTGTTCTTGTACAGCTGCTTCATGGCCTCCTAGTCTATTATGGAGAGGCCAACTTCCAAATACGAAAGGTCCCATTCTCCTGAAATAACTCCATCTTATTTTCAAAACAGTAATTTAATTACTTTGAGACCTGTAGTTATCCCTATTTACATTTCTCCTGTGTAATGTATTACAATGGATTTTTCAGGCTGCTGAACAAGTGTACTATGTGACAACCGATGGAAGAAGAGGGGTTGAAAGTGGCTTGGCTGTCACAAATGTAAGAAAAAAGTATGCAAAAAGGCAAAAAAAAACCCCTTTTTGCTACATAAAGAAGCACTTCAAAGGAAACATAAACACGCTTGCACTTACTACCTTGTGCATTAGACAAAACAAAAATACCACAAAATTCAGCTGAGAGACTATGAAAAGGGGCGTAATTAACCACCATTACATTCACTTAGGCTTCATCAGTTGCAGACTCTCTTTAACTTCCTTTGCAACACATGAAAATAATGGAGTCTATATTGGTCAGGTACATGGTGATCTTCTGGAAGGAAGTGTAATTTAAATAAAGGTAGGCTTCTTCTCCATTTCAATATTCATACTACCTTTTTAAGTTGTTTTAACTATTACACTTCTCTTTTCTGACATCTTAGCTTATAAATTACACTGTCTCAGATATGTAGTGGCAATTTCATGGTAATACATAAAAAGGGTGTAAACAGATTTTAACAAGGTCTAAGCTAATTCTGATATAAGTCAATTAGGCTGCTGTCAGTAGAACTGGGTAACTGAAAGAAGAATTTCATCCAAATGATTTGTTGGCAAGGTTTAACATTGACAGTAAACTCTCTGTGTAATTCTATTACATTTAAACAAGGGTTATTCCATTACTTTTATACAGAATTATGTTTTCTGTACTTATATGTGAGAATCTTCAAGCAACTGCTATACAAAATTATAAAATGACAAGAACTAATGAAGCTACTATACTATCATGGAACACGACTGGTTTTCTAGCATGAAGAATGGTTTTAGAGTCTGGGTACAAAAAAATGTTCTAGCATGCAGATACCAGATGATAGCAAATTTTGTATAAAATTACAAGCCAATATACCTATACCTCAGAACACATAATTGTAGGAAACATTTGGAAAAAAAAGTATCATTATGAGCTTCCTGCTGTACAGTACAATTTGAATTCTATATGTTGAATTTGCATGAGGACAGCTTTAACCTGTATGCAGGGTTTTGTAATTCATTATAAAAAAAAGTCTAGGATTCTATCCATATAGTGTCCTGTGGAAATCAGTACCAGATTTTTACTCTTTATTTATATATTTTGCTATTCTTCTGTTTGTGTTTTCAGAGAATGCCATCATTAAACGGTGGTGACAAAATAAAAGACATCTTTTGCAGCTACTTGAATATAGATTTTCATGAATCAATTATGCAAAAGCATGATCTTTTCGCAGACAATAATCAGATAATAGATGGGCTGGGCACAAATTGGAGCTGGATAATTTTACAATTTACCTAATATTCCAAGAGATGTCCTTATACACCCATGGAGGAAGCTTGAGGGAGCTTAGTCAGACTTGTCATTTGTCTCTTGGATCGCAACATAATCTCAAGCAAATTACTTCCCTGCACTGAGAACCAAATTATCATCTGAAAGATGTGATTCATGATTATTTTCTCTGTTTTAAATTGCTTGGAGTGTCTGTACCAAAATGATAAAGAGAAGAAGAGTTTATTAATAATTGTATGAATAATGACCACTCCTATTCACCCACTGTTCTATAGATTATATTTTGATTTTAGTAACCTGTAAATGTTTAGAGTACCCCAATATATATGATGAAAGAGATGGTGGCAAGAAAATGTATATACACACGGTATCATATTTGCCATTAACTACTATTCTGGTAAAAAAAAAAGTAATTTTTACTTCATATTTGTTTTTATCTCACTCACAATTGGCATAGATGTCTACTATCTCTTTTTGTGCTGATTTAAGATCCATTATAGGAAAGTCATTTTCTTATGAGTCTTCTTTGACCCATATATCTTTTCTACAGTCAGAAAAAAAAATGCATAGTATTTTGTATTCTCATTTTTTCCAGCAGTTATCTAAAACATTGCTTCTAAAATATTATATCCAGAGAATTTACATAGTGCATAGATTAATATTCTGTTATGCTACTATTATTCAGATAAAATATGTATATGTCAAATTGTAGTTATGTATCTTCAGAGATGTATGTACTTTATTCAAGAGCATGCCTGTACTGTCAAAATTAGGATATAATATTAATAAAGGCTTATCTGTGCCATGTAATAATTATATAATTGCATAATTGTATAGCATAACATTATATAATATAATTATATAATTATTTTGTTTTCTTGCTATTATGCCAATAAATACATTTAAAATCAAATATTTCAGCTTTATCTAGCAATAGTCTATTCCTACCAGCTAATCAAACACTTTTCTTTTTTTTGTTTTTCTCCCTTTGTTTATTTGCTTGTTTCTCTGTGTTATCTGTTTCTTTCTTTTCTGGACAAAAATCTTTACTGAAAACAATTTCCTTTTAGTTCATGTTTTGATTATTACTACTGTTTCTTGTAGGTCTTGTACAAGACCTTGTAGGGTAGAAAACATAATAGTCCATATCAAGAGTTAATCAGCTTGTATGAAAGGAAAAAAAAGAGCACTTTGCTGCCTTGACAAGGCAGAATCAACATGTAGCTAATGAAACCAGATGTTCAGAGCACATAAGCACAGCAAGATTGTTATAGCCAGCAAAGAGGATATGGTCCAAGCTCTATGTCAATCATTATCACACATTTATTTGCAATGGTCAAAGTTTCTATAAACTTTTTGAAGAGATTTGAAGGTAGAATTGAAGGATATTTTTGAAATATTCAACAAATAGGTAACTATACACCATAATTGGTGGAGGACTGACAGGAATTAAATTGCTCATTGCAAAAATAAAGTAATTAATAAGTAGGGTGGACACACACTGCCATTTTTTTTCCATGGCATAAATATAATATGTCTCCTAATAAAACTGTTTGTTCGTTTTTATTATTTTTATTTGTCTTGTCTTCATATCAGTCCCTGGACATTCCTGGTATAGGAAGATTTCTAGAGCCCCAGGGTTTTGCTGCCATTAGGTCTTTTACTTTGATCTCTGACATGTTCTGTCGGAGCCAAATGAGACTCTAAGCTCCTCAGGGCAGGAACAGTGTACAAAGCTCATTGCTGACACCCAGTAAATACTAAGCTAACCACTGGACTGGATGATCTTTAAAGGTGCCTTCCAACCTTAAGGATTCTCTGATTCCAGGATTCTATGAGTCTATGTATATGCATTTAGGGACATCTGAGGTATCCTTGAGTTTCTGAGACATCTGTGGAGGGCTGTGAGCTATTGGTGTAAAAGACCGATTTGTACTTTTCTGGACTGATGCCTGGAATACCCTCGTCCAACAAAGATGATATGCTATGGGTAGTCAACTGATGTAACCACTTGAATAACAATTTACATCAGTATGTCAACAAGATAAGAAACAGATGCCATTCTTACATGAAACATGGAGAGAGGAAAAGTGACATTTAAAAATATTTTTGTGAATATCTTTCTATAATTTCTATTTGTGTAAGATAAATGTGTGAGATATGTATGTATATATTTGTCTAAGTTGGTAAGAAAAAGCCTTAGTTAATTCTGTTAACTTCTCAAGCTGAGGTTAGCAGAATTTATGCTTTATTTTTTATTTAATATTTTGCAAAATCCATCAGACTACAATTCAAAAATCTCCACTCCCTTGCAGTGAGGCGAGTGTTACTTTCTCACATTTTTAACTAAACTGAAGTCCAAAATATTTTTGCATATATTTTAGTCTAAACACATGGCTTCCACTGATTTCCATCATGCAGGTGCATAATGTTAAGCATATGTAGAAGTCTTTCCAGGATTAGAGCATATATTTTACAGGTTATGCAACGGACACAATACTAGGGAGATAGGAAAAAATATTTCTATGGCATATATTTTTTTTTCTTTTTCATGTTGAAAGTGTGTAGACACTTAGCAGCGTCTAAGTAAATGTGGATTTATTTTATCTTTATAATAAATCTTTCTGATCTGTGATCATTATCTGTGGTGTCTACAAGTTTTAACAATTTATAAGCAAGGATCAAATACACCTTATCAAGTGATGCTGTTTATAATGTTATAAGAAGAAAACTCCAGCGGAATTTTAAGCCTGTTGTGGGAACAGACTGATTAATCAACCATAACTTTAACGGAGTTCTGTAGCAGTTTTAGCATCCAACCTTGATCTATTTCAATTATCTTTTAGACAGTGCAAAACTAATTGTTATAGACAGTATGAGAAAAAAAAGTACTATTTGACCTGGTTGTGTCTGTTAGAGGCAAAAGTAAGAGTTAGAGTCAGTATATTTGTTTCATAATCTTAGCTATATTACCAGGTGAAAACAGGAATATAATCATATATAATCCCTCCCAGGTAAGTAATAAACATGACAATATTTCAGACAAAAAAGAAAACACTTAAAGTTAGCAATGCGCATTCTCCTGCTGGGAAATTACATTTTTAAAGCCAAAACAATTTAGTAGTTACAGTGGTAGTTATTCTGAAGTCAGGAGAAAAAGGCTTTACTGATATGATAAACTTCTTTTAATTATCCTCAGAAGTCTTAATGCTTACTCTTCTATGGCGAACAGTAAGGAAAGGGCAAGCAATATGTTTGCTTTGACAGGCTTAGCTTTTCTAAGTGCTAAGCATTATAGCAATCCTAACCTGTACAGTGATGTACATCTTTATGGTAACACTAGTCAGTAGGCTGATCAGGCTGAAAATGAACATAGGATTAATTATCTAGTTCCTCTTTTTTGACCTATGGTCAAAATAATTAAAACCAGGTAAGGAGATTTAGCATATTTGGACAACAGGAATGTCATAGAATGACACATTCTATGCTTAGTCATCTCCCTAATCACTGCTGTGATCAGATCCTAAAAGCCTAGGATTTGCTTTCCCAACTTGAGTACAGATTAATTTCTTCTGATTTCTGTGATAATGACCTATTTGAATTAATAGGATACTTCTGGTTTGTACGTATTTTCCATCCACTAAAGTCTAAGTCTTAGCATAAACTTCAGAGTTCCAAATTTGTTGAAAGCATTTTATATCACCTGCAAATTAGATGTGTTTTATATCTCAGTAACCATTGTACAATGGCAATGATTTCACATTCTCCTAAAAAGAAACAGCAGAAGAATCTGTTGTCTTGTTTCGTTACTGTGGTAACTAATTCCTAGTGCTTTAATCATACTGATGGAATAAACAGTTTTAAGAGGAGAAGCACCCTTTATTCTAAGGATAAACTTTCTAAGCACGATAACCATAATTGGTAATTAAAAAAGAAAAAGTGTGCAATCTAGTAATTTCTTAAGTACATAACCTAGCAAAGATTTCTTTCTTTAATACAGACCTATAGAAATTGCTTCCCTCTTGTCATAAAGATCCCTAGCAATAATTCTTATAAGCAGAGCTCATCAATTTTATTGTAAGCATTTGTGATATACAAAAAGCTCAGTAACTCAGTATGGAAAATAAAATACTTACAAACTCTTTGCAGCTATTAGCAAAACTTAACAGATTTGTTAGTCCCCTGTTATTTTGGCTCAAGATGTCTCTGTTCTGTTTCCTAACCTCAGAATCTTATTCTTCATTTGTACTTCAAAGCTAAGTGACTTCTTAAACAAAGAAAATCAAGAGTTTGCAATACCTTTCTCAATTTGAGATGGTTTCTTAATGCCAGACAGCCCAAATGGCCTACATGTTTGTTTATTATACAAAAACCTAAAAAACACTGAAACAAATACGGACTGCAGGTTTGAAGCAATTAATCACCACTTCTGAAGGGCTAACAATTTCAGAAATCAATCCCCTTTTACCTCTCAAGTCTTTTATTACCTGTCTCTGTTTGAAACCCTGTGTTGCCAGCAATTATTTCCGAAGATGGATTTAACTGTGGGGAAACTGCTGCTGGCAGGGTCTGTTTCTGTTTTTATTTCTTGTTTGGAATGGATTCAGCCCATCAGCTTTTCTCAAGCAAGCCTGACATGAAGAGGCTCACTTGTTGCAGTAAGTGTCTTCGTTTTCATTTATAAAACTAGGCAAACTCACAGACTAAAATCAAACAGACAAAAGCTGATTACAATGTCTAGTCCTTCCTTGTGTACATGCTTATTAACTTACTGATAAGCAATTGGAATTTATTCACTCTCTGTATCCAAATGAAAATACCATTCGAAGAATGCTAAAAACTATTTAACAATCCTCTCCTTATTCAGATATTTTAAAATAATTAGATTTAAAACACATCTTTTTAGGGAGGCATAGAACCTTTCTGCAAATCTATCCTACCTGTTTAGCTTCCAGAAACTACAGAGAAAAACTGTCCCTGGGATTCATCTAGGTGCCTTAGGTTTCAAGACATAAATAATTTTGTTCTTTTCTCTTCTCATTGATAGAGCATATTACCCTTTTCTCCAGTGCAATATCAGTACATATTTTTCATTTCTTTTTCTCAAATAATGATATAGCATTTAATATTCCCAGTTAATTTGTACTGATGAATTTCTAGTTAAGATAAATCTATTTAGGTATGTGCATAAACATTGAAAACTATTTAATTAAGTCAGTGACCTTTTTAAAATGAACTCCTGTTGACAAAATAAAACTGAATACAACCTAAAGGCAGAAATAAGGGAAATAATAGAAATTACATGTGTATTGGTTTCCAGGACTGATATACAGGGAAAAAAGCAGAGGGACAGTTTACCTCAAAAGCTCAGGAAAGCACCTATTTCTTATAGCTCTGAGCACTGTAAAATGTACCCTTTCGTTTGCAGGTTTTAGCCTGCAATAATAACAAATTCCCAATATCTTGTTTGGTTTAATTCCATACAAGTAATACTAGATTTTATCACTTTAATTTTATAGTTTCATAGCTCTGCAAGCATGAAACTAATGCACTTTAAAACCTCTTACTTTGTATAGAACAATATATATGTATATACAAGAGTTAATCAGTAAAATCAGCAAACATTTTAACTGTTTCCTCTTCTTATCCTTCTTATACTTCAGAACCCAATATTTTGCTCATCCTGTGAACGCGCTGATACTAAACAGTCTGCTAGCAGTGGCCCTTCAGATAATCATCAGCACCTCCAGGGAAAATAATCATTGCACTAATGACAACTTTTAACATAAACAGTATTTCTATAAAAATCAAAACATCAGCATTTGGGTAGACTAGAATCTCATTTATTTACATCAATAAAATATGCACCTTAGGACATACTGGGTCACATTTGAGTAATGTATTGCATTTTCCAATGTTTTTAGAAGGAATGAATAATGACAGTGGAAATGTTCAGGTTCATTAAAGAAAAACAAATTTGGAGCAATGGAGCCCTTTATTTAGAAGGAGCTTGTGATATGACTTGACAGTTGCTTTGTTTAGACAAGTGTCATACTTTTATTTCATTTACCAAATTTTATGAAGGCAAACAAGGTAATATTATTTTTGCATGCACACTGGATAAATGATAACATCAAGAGGAAAACAATAGTCTCTGACTAAATTTTTGGAGAAAAACTCTGAAGCAAATATTTTTTTGAAAGGAAAGGCCTGGATGCTACCTGAACTTTCAGAGATATTCTGCCAACCTGATAGTTAAAAATTGTTCTCTAAGTTTCTGTCTTTCCTCTTTTAATTATAGTTTCATTCTACAGATGTCTCTTGTGTTCACAAACAACTCATTTGTTCTTAGATTGTGTCTCTAAGTCTCCAATGAATTGTGTCTCAATACTGAATAAAAGCCTTCTTTTCACTCCTGTTTTCTGCAGATCACATTTACGGACCTCTTTCTGGGCCTACAAATCTGACACCCAATGTACAATTTCCTCTAGTGCAAAGCAGTGTCTTACCAAAAGAGATTTTAAACAAAGTACTGTGGAAGGAGACAGAGACTGAGATTTCAGCAATAGGAATAGAAGATGAAGTGAAAGGGCAGGAAAATATCTCAATAAAGAGGATTACTCAATAATTTCAGAGGTGTTGTGGTACTGTTGTTATGGTATAGGTTTACAGGACAGAACCAAGACTTCTGGCTTTTCATAAAAAGAAAACTCCCTCTGAAAAAACAATTACGATTCCTTCTTCACCTTTGGCTTGAAGCTCTTTCATGATTCAAAGACCACTAATGCAGGTGACTCTCCTAATCTCTAATGTGAATTTACTTGCAATCTGTAAATATGTTTCTTCCTGTGACATCAGCATCTGCTGTCTAACACAACTGTTTTCCTTCCCTGCTCTTGTTGCATAGGATGTTTTTATGGTGTCTGTCTCAGACACCACTTAGCTTTGCTCACCAAGCCATTCTCCCTTATGGTCTCTATATTCTATGTGCTGCAGTGTCCAGCAAAGATCTAAATAGCAGAAGCAAAACAGGGATGGTCTGGGCCATCTGCATGACCTGAGCCACATAACTTCTCCACTTCAGTCGACTTCTGTTCCATTTTGAATAAGTAATTCTGGACCTAAATTGTTCCTAATACTTCCTGATACTGTACCTGAGGTCTTCATTTTTCTTTAATACCCTCCCATCATTACTAGAAGCATTTTATCCACACACCTTTGGATCTCCATACCTGGCTAACAAATTTTCTGCAATTAATAGTTAATGCAGAGATTATTTTCCTTCCTCTCTTAGCTAACAAGAATGCAGTTCCTAACATATATTTCCTATCAGTCATTTAATTCTACTACTTTGCCTTTGGACTATGCCAACCATTTTGTCTGCAAAACTGTGCTTGTGTCATATAACAGAAATAAACATACCACCATATCCATACCACCCACTCCTGGTCAACACACAGTATTCATAAATTATTATCAAATATCACTGTATCTATTACTATATCTAAAGGATTTTTCTAGCAATGTTTATTCTGTATGCATTCCTGCTGCTTACTGTTTATTTTAACATGTAAGCTGTCATTTCTTTTCTTTTAATACTTATTACTTTATTTTATAAAGTCCTGAAGTTATGTTTTCCAGGCAATGAATTCCCAGTAATCTCTTTGTGTGTGAAAGATACTCTTATCTCAAGAAACTTTATTGTTTTTTTCCCTCTATATCCAGACTTTAGTCAAATCCTTCCACAAGATTGAAAAATAAATAAGCAAAATAAGAAATAAAGGATCTAACAGTAAGGACAGCCACGTCCTTATCATATTCTGCCTTGGTTTCTTCTTGTGTTATTGCATTCAAATCCTTCATTTCAAAAATATCTTCTAAAATAATCTTTTTCTCTGACATTTTAAAAATATCTATTCCCTCTTGAGGTCATTTCAGTATTGCCCACAACAACATCCAGTAAGGGGTAAATTGCTTTTCTTAAAGATTTTACAATTTTCTGGCTGTTTTTGTCTCTCTTGCTCACACAACTTCTGTATTCTTCTAGTATACTGAGACCGACCACTGAAGCCTGCTTTTTTCTGCTTCTATGGCTTTCTGAGTGTTTTCTCTTAATGTCCATTTTGGCACACCTAAAATCTTTGTACATGAGGCTTCTATAAAAACTATTCATGTCATCCACAACAAGTGAAGAGAACGGCAGATAATTAAACTTTAATTAAAAAAAAATCAAGCCATAAAAGTGTTTATATGTCTTGCTTACTGCTAGAAGCTACCCAATAGAATGGTAAATTCTTGGAACAGGCTTAAAGAGAAATTTCCTGCGTTTGTTTACTTTCATTTTAATCTGATTACAGAGAGATCAGAAAAACTGCAATGTCTCATAAGTTAGACCAAACATTCCTCCAAGATACCCTCCTCAAAGTTATCATAAGATAAGGAAAACATTTCATATATTTTCCTATTCCTTTCAGGACAACCACCTCAATAAACTATCTTTCAGGCCATTCTTCTGGTCTGGTCTAGTCTGTAAAAGAGATGCTTTTAAAACAAAACAGAACAAAACAATACAAACAAAAAAACTGAAACAACAAAATGGTACAATGAACAACAGTCTTCAGCTCAGTGGTTCCATATTCTTCCTTCTCTTCCCCCTGTATTCGATGTGGAGACATGTTTCCTCAAAAAAGCAAAGTGGTGCAATATGGATCATGATGGTTAGTTCACATATCAAAAAACACTGACATTAGTTCAGGTATCAAAAAACACTGACGTAAAAGTCCCAAATTGTAATATGTTAGGTTTTGATTTTTGACAGGTTTTGTCAGGTTTTACGTCTGAAGTTGAAAATAAAAAGTGTTCCAAGAGTTCCTTTATATGTTGTTTTTAAATAAAACCAGCCATACTGTATTTATACAAGCCATTGTTCCTTCCTTGATGATATCTTAGTCCCTTGCCAGGATTCCACCTACAAAGATTCCTCCTCGTTCTCCCTCTAAATCAAACAAATTTTGACCCAGTGGAAAAAAAAATAAAAAGCATAAAGTAAAGCTCCGGAGATTATGCTGAACCTACAAATAAAATTTGGCCATACCAATCCACAAATATTAATGCAAGTAATTGGCTTAAACAAGGAGAAGCCTCCACTCTATTCCCTGTATTCCTTCATCTCATGCTCCATCTGTAGTATAAGCCTATCCTATGCACTATATTTTAAATTCCTTATTCCTCCTTACAGTCAAATCAGCAAGGAAATACATCCAAATCATTTTCCTATGCAGTGTTTTACTTTCGAGTAGCATCTTTCTCCAAATCGGATAATAAAATCTTTAACAAAAGTTTTGAAACATTACAGTTTTTGTAATAGGATAATTTTCTTTCCTAGCAATATTTTGCCTTTGAACACCATATTTCATATGGGGGAAAAAAAAAAAAAAAAAGAAAAAAAAGAAAAAATTATGAGGTGGAGGTAACACTTACAAACAATTCACAAAAGATCTTTATTCATTTCATGAGCAAAATGAAATTAAGATATTTAGCATGAGTCATTTTCTCTCTCTCCAAATTTTCAATAGTATGTTATTATTTCTGTTCTATATTGAATAAAATCAAAAAATCTTTAAAATATCTTTATTTTCTTTCATTTTTTTTAATTTTGAAATATCCTGACAATCAAAACACTAAATTATAAACTAACAAACAAACACAGAATCACAGATTAGTTGGAGTGGGAAGGGACCTCTGGGAAACCATGGTCAGACAGAGCAGATTGCCCAGGGTTATGTCCAGGGATGAATATTTTTTTCTTCTTTACACGGAATGCCCTGTGTTTCAGTCAGTGCCCATTGCCTCTTTTTCTATCGATGGACACTATGGAGAACTAAGTGTCTCCTCACCCGTCCAGTCCCCCAGCACCTTCTCCTCTCCAGGCTGAATAGTCACAGCTCCTCTTATCTCTCAACCATGAGAGATCTCCCAATCCTGTCATCATCTTCATTGATTATGAAGGCCCTTGAACTCTATCCAGGAAGTCCATGTCTCTCTTGTACTGGAAAGCCAGACCTGCACACAGTACTCCAGAAGATAAGGTTTCACCAGGGCTGAGAAGAGGGGAAAGATCACCATTTCATTCATATATTTTTGTGGAAAAGAGAAGTGAGCTTTCTCTTTGTTCATTTCTCTAGCCTACTGCTGTTCTTTTAAGTGGCAATTCAGTCATCTGTTGTTTCAACTATTGCTCATAGTTTTGTACTGACTGCAAGCTTGCTGAAGGTGCTCTCCGTCCAATCACACACACCATTAATGAAAATGTTAAACAGTATTGGCCCCCATATCAGTCTCTGGAGGATACCATAAGTGACTGGCCTGCAGGGGGACTTCAAGCTGCTGATCTCAGTACTCTGAGCCTGGCAATTCAACTATCATGTTAGTCAGGTATGATTTCCCCTTCATAAATCCATGCTTATACTCATGATCACTTTCTTGTGCTCACTATACTTGGAAATATTATACAGGTTTATTAGCTCCATCACCTTTTCAGCCATGAAAAAAGGCTGACCAACTTACTCTGATCCTTCTTCTTAACTTTCTTGAAAACAGAGGAGACATTTGTTCTCTTCTGGTCCTCAGGAAACTTCCCAAATTGCCATGACCTCTCAAAGATAATTAAGCATAGCTTCACCATGACATCAGACAGCTCGTTCAGCACTTGTGCATGAATTCCTAGAAATCCATGGTTTTGTGCATGTCCAGTCTGTTTAATTGTTCCCTAATTTCATCCTCTTCCACTAAGCATGGTGGGGTATTTCTTAATTCAGACTTTCCCACTGGTCTCAGGAGGTTGGTATTCCTGAAAGTCAGTCTTATCCATAAAGAGCGAGGCGAAAAAGAAGAGTATCTCTGTGTTTTCCACGTACTTTGCCTCCAGACCCTTTCAACATTTGGCAGAGGGCCAACATCTTATCTAGCCTTGGTTTTGCTCCTGATGTACTCGTGTAAAAACCCTTCTTGTTGCCCTTCATGTTACTCATCAGATTTAGCTTCAAGTGAGCTTTGGCTTTCCTAATCCCATTCCCGCCTGCTGTATATTCTTCTGGTGCTGCATGAGTCAGCTACAAACTCATCTGTGCTTCTTTTATATGCCGAGTTTCATCAGGAGCATTTTGTTCATCCACTCAGGCACCCTTCCACCTTTGCTTGATTTGCTGTTTGTGGAACATCCTTGAGTTCATAGGACCTACTTCCAACCAGGCCTCTGCATAGAAATTGTTCTGAAGCCTTGGGCTGTAATTCTGCTTTCTGTAGGAAAAAAATATTTTTTTTTTATATAATTCCTAAACTCTTCAAATATATGACAGAGATTTCTAGAATTTAGCAAAATATTATTTGTCTGTTGTAGCTTAAACCACTTGATTTCAAAAATAGCAGCATATTTATTAGTGCTGGGAGGATTTTACTTGAAGAACATTCAACATAAGCCTCTAAAGTCATCTTATGAAAAATAGATTTTTGTTTCCAAACATGAGCATTCAATGGGACTATTCAGAAAAGAAGCAAAGTAAGTAAATGAGTGGATTGGCTTATATTGCACATTAATTAAATACACCTGAGTGTATATAGGCATGGAGATATGTAAAAATAATATTAGCTGGGAGAATATTCTATTTTCTTTCAAAATATATTTGGACAATGAACTAAATTTGATTAACAAACTGCAAAAAAAATATAGCCATTTATCCTATTCTATCTACAATAGTTGCTCTGAGTGTTTGGATTTTGCAAAAATCACATATCTTTTTTATCGCATAACATTCTTTTCTTTAAGCATATTCACAGGTCACAAAGGTGTATTTGTAGTCAATCTCCTTTCCTAGCCTCAACTCTTTGACCCTTCCAATACTGCATGACAAGTAATTGATCAGTTGCACTTAAAAAATTAAAAATAAATGCTGACAGAGAATATTGAAGGGAAGTATGTATATTTCCTGGAACGTTTTCAGAACCAAAAATACTGCAGTTACTATTTCATTTGTTTTTGCTAACCAAGTGGAATGTACCTGAATGCAAGAACACCAAAACTTTACAGCTTCCACCAAAAAGATATTCAAATAAATTATGCTATAGAAAAGGTGTTCTGAAAGGTAGTTCATAACAGATCACAGTAGCATAAGAAAGTCCTTGAAATTTTAAGACAAACTTCAGAAGTCGATCTTTAGATTCTAACATTGATTTGTGTTTCACTTTTCAGATTCCAATCAATATCATCAAGAAAATAAATAGCAAAAAGACCTTCAACCTGAACAATGCTGGTAAAAACTTCAAACAAATTTGTAGCAGTTTTTTAATAAAAGTCAACTGTAAGTGATTATATTTAATTGTTACTTAAAAAAAAATCAGATGAGTCATACTCTACTTTTTATTCAATGAAAAGAAAGACTGCAAAGATCAGTCCTAATGCTAGCTCAGACAAGATTATCAGGTTTTCAAGTACAGAAACGATGATCAGCTCAGAGTCTATGTTTTTCAGACAGTTATAAACCCACTAGCATGTATTTATAGAAATCAGTACACCTCAGATATAACTTAGTTCATGAGTCACTCATAATCAAATAGAGCTTTACACTTCACCTCAACCTGTTCAACCTCGGAAAGGACAACTTTGCACCTCATTTTACTTCTACATGCCTGACACATAGCCATGCTATGAAATATAAATTTTATTGAGCTTAAGTCTGTCTTCCAGTATGCACATTTGTACAAGATTTTTATTTAACTCTTAAGAGAAATGAGGAACTTTATTAAAAATCTTTCCCAATTTCTTCTCAAAAAAAAAAAAATCACTGAACTTCACATATAGAAATCAATGGTCATATATGCTTAACTGAGCCATCTTTAAAAACATTATCCATTGCAAATAGTTAATTATTTGAAAGAGAGGGAAATAATATTACTTAATGCATTACTAGAATATGATCAGAAATTACATATATGTATCTATATTTATGTTAGTCTAGTAAAACTCAAGAAAAGTGAAGGTATACCATTTTGTAAAAATAAAAGTATTCCTTTGAACTAAGAAATACTGACATACTTCCAATATTTTGTCTATTAAAATCTCACTGCCACTCAAGATGGTTTTTCCCTGTCATGATTACAAAACATGACCTGTATTTTCAATTCCATTTTTTTAATATTATGCAGCAGTTTAAAAGGATCTTTTTTTACCAATGTTCTAGACAATCATTATGAGATTGTACAGCAGAGAAATAAAATTAATTTTAATTGAAATTATGGTATCAGGAGACTTTAGTCAAATGAAAAAGGCAAGTCTGTAAACAAAAATGTACACATGTCCTAAGAATAGCTTTCTTTTTCCCACAAAGCCAGAAAATTCTCTAACATTTTTTTTTTTATACATGTAATGTTGCCTTTTGTAACTCAACATCAGCATAAATTAGAGAAGTATGAGAAGGTTTCTTCTCTCCCAATAAACCACTTTTTATGCTCCTTCGCCTCTAACCTAACAAAGAACCATCTTCTCTAACAAAGAACTTGTGAAAAGTCATCGTATTTGTGGAGGTGTGTTTTCTTAAGGAAGATGTCAGACAGAGAAACAGTTATATAGATTATATCGATTATATCGTTATATAGGTCATATAGAGTAAACGAGGGCAGAAGACATCTGTTGATGGAAAGCTGGAAAAACAAATCTGCAGACTAAGGTCAGGACTGGGTGACGAACTGAGTGAAAGCCCATGGAAGAGCCAAGTTTGTTCTCATCCCTCCCTATGTCTTAGCAGTCTGCTCCCAGGTTAGAGGAAGACCTCATTAGACTTGGCCTTGAGAATGGACAGGAAAGAGGTTCCTCAGGACATAGTGGGCTCCCGTCATATCATCCACAAATTGCACAGGTCAACCTAATCTCTGAAATCAGGTCACATAATCTTACTCTCAGTAGAAGACGAATAAAGGAGAGGCTTTGTACATTGCAGAGCTGCCTTTCTCTCACCAAAGGGAAATTTTGCTTCACTTTCAGCTCTAGGAAATGATACTTTTGGTCTATATTTACTTTGATCCCTCCATGTTAACAATCACTTAACATACAGTTGTTGCTTCTGCACTCTGGCTCCCTGATGATTTGCATTACATATACAGGTTTTCTGCTGAAACAAGCCAAATGAGACAAATGGACAAAAGCCAGATAAGTATGATTCTACAAAATGCCTGAAGTAACAAATCTCTGCAAAGTAATGTTCATAAAACTACCCAAGATTTGGCTGCCTCTATGCAGTGCTCTAGCACTATCCCTAAAGCATTGTAACCTCAAATAATCTTACTTACCATCACACCACATCTAAGAGCAGTCAACACGTGTCCTCCATATCACGGTCACACAATTAAATGGCAATTCACCAAACATGCTTCTTCCAAGCATTCAATAAAAAAGGAAAGAAAATATATCTGGAGCATAAAAAATAAACCTCACAACAAAATAACGTTTATGTGATATGCAATGGGATCACCACCTGAAGGCAAAAAGTGACTGCAGTCAAGTGCTTTGTCACGTGGATACGGCCAGTCAATCCTAAGAACATTAGCCTGGATCAAAGTCAGAACAAGTCACTTATAATTTCTTTTTCTGGGGAATCAGGGAGCCAGTGATTGTAGACTGCACTGACATAATGTTATGTTGTCCACAGTCTCTACCGGCATAGTGTCAATGGGATTTGAGAACTCCAGATTTTTTAAAGCCACTGTTTGAACTTGTTATTCTCTCTTTCAAACCATGTTCTACCACCTCAAATGCATGTCTTGGCTCCCACTCTGACTAGTGCATTCCAACCCTATTCTATCTATTTGACTTCACTGGACATTTATATGTATGACTCTTTGCCCAGATAAGGCCTGGAAACATCATAATCACTCTTCTATGTCTAATCTACTCAGATTTGACTTCAATCTAAGCCCTCTTTTCAGTATATTTAAGTAAATTAAACCATATTTACCTATTAAATATTATATAATACTTAACTATTTTCATGACTGACTTCATGAAGATAAACACATATATCCACTGCCTAATTTATCAGATTAAATAACAAAGACATGAAGAATTTGAAGCTGACCAGTCAAGATAGTCTAAAATATATGACTTGAACTTTTCATTATCTTTGCGGGCCTAACATACTTTGGAAGGCATGCAAATTCAGTTATTGGCCTTTTTCCCTAAATCACCTGAAATTAAACTTGAATAGAGTTGATTACATGCTTATTTATTACTCCTTTAAAAGGCAAATACCATTTCTAGTGTTCCACTGACTGGATGACCTGGGAAAGAAAAAGTTCATCCTGCTGAGACTCTTGGTCCAATCTTGCTCAATGTCTGTTAGGCTTCTGGACCAAACCTGAAAAAATAAATATGTCCCCCCTAGTTTTTTTTTTTTAATTCTGATTTTAAAGAAAATTGGTATTTTGTCTAGAAAAATCATCCACATATGTAAATGGGATCAAAAGACTGGAAACAAGTCTAGCAAGAGTCCTATATTCAGCCTATTGCAGTTACAAATAACTAAGTAACTCAGGTGTAAACCAAAACAGTCAACATAATGTTGATCTCTTGGTTGCTCTCATAAGATAAGATCTACCATTTGACTTTCAGTCTTATTTTATATTCATTTTATACATATCTTATTTACATGGGCAACTCTCCATGCCTACTTCCAATTATCTGCTTATTTTAATACCTACATTAGATTTTGTCCAAAGTTTGCATTCAGAGTACTAACAAAAGCCACAAAAATCATATTTCAGCAAAACTATCTCAGTCCCAGAAGTGACATCTGCTATTTCTAAAAAATATTTTTATGCACGTCTCAGTATTTATAATTAAGTTGCACTGAGCCTCAGAAGTGGTTCAAAGGGAATATAAGCATTCATTTTTCCTCCTGGACAGTATGCAGACAGGAGGCAGTGAAAGTGAGAGGAAGATGACTCAAAACCAGGATGTATGTGGTTTATCTCCCAATCCTTTTTTTGAGTAGTTTATGAAATCTTTGACCTGGGAAGCTGGAGGAGTGTGTATTTCATAAAACTCGTGTTGTGCAGTACCTTTTCTAAAACATATGTCTCCTATTATCTGTTCAATACATCAGTCCTCTACAGTCACAAAATTCAGTAGAATTAATCAAAAATTGGAACAACTTCAGTTCTCTAGCAAAAGCCATAACTGTCTCTTGTGAAATAACTAAAGAATCTAAAATTGAGTAATTGGTTGTCTCCAAAATTTAGAGACCTGATTGAATAAAAGGTTGCTGTTCTGATCACGCTTAATCCTGATCATCTTTAACCCGCCTCTGTGATTCAGTGGTGATCTATTTAGCCAATAAACTCACATAACACGTCACATAAATGCTTATCTCTTTAGATTTCAGAGGCAAGGCAAACAATTCTATGGTAATATAGTTTTTCATTGAGCTAATAATTTAAACCATTCACAGTCTAGTTAATGGTAAGAACTAAAACTTCACATCAAATGAAAATATTAATCAATTTTATGGTAATAAAGTCTTACTAGTAAATTGGCAGCTAAGGTTTGTATTTAATTTACAATGCCTATGATTGTATTCTACATCTTAAGACCATGGAGACATCAAATAAATCTCTGAATTCCTAATCATATGAATAAGAGTTCCTACACTAGCATAGTGTATCAACATTCAAAGCTAACCACAATGTTTTTCATTCTCTTATGTCAAGATCCTGAAACTCTATTTCCCATATAATGCAATTACATAAAATCACACACACTCAGAAGATAACAAACATCAGGATCCAGACCACAAAAGGCACTTAAGTACCCAGCTTCAGCAAGTTAAGCCAATATTAGGTATTTGCATACCTTGTGGACTAAACTGCTTTCAGTACTATTCTACTCGCTGAACAAGCAATAACAGTTTATTCAAGATTCTGTACCATAGACAATTTTTTTTTTTTTTTTTTTTTTTGCTTGATACTGCATATTGAATTTTACCAATGGGATAGGTTGTAAAGAGAAAGAAGAAAGAACATAAACAAAGCAGCTATTTACCAGTGGAAAAAAAATGATAAAAAAATGAAAAAAGGAGGGAGACAGCAGCACTTGCTGTCACTAAGCTCAGCATCTGGGAGCACTCACAGCTAGCACCATGTCATGGGCACCAGAAGTAGCAGAAACCTTGGCCAATTTAGTAAAATAATCTTAAGTTAAATAACCTTTAATTTTACTATTTCACCTTCCTACATAGCAACTTCTACTGGAGTACTGGAGAGGAGTTGGCTGAGGTACAAATAGAATAAATAGAAACAAATAGGCAGCAGGTCTGCAGGGTGTTTGACAGGACCAGGTTGCTTTGGTGAGAGTGGAGGCTTTCCTGGGGAGCAAGGCTACACTTGCTCGTCCTTGTGGTCTGCGACTTCTGCAAATGTGTGAGCAGCTGCTGGCATTGAAAGGGCAGTTCATTCGATAGATGACTGTGTCAAAACCCTGATGCAAATTCTACATCTCGACTGAAGCATTGGAAACTGCTTTACACAGGGAGAAGTAGCACAAAGGCTGTAGCCACTCAGGTATAGATCCTCAGTAAACTGAGCCAAAAAAAGAGAGCTTTTAGGGTAGAAAGATGGAGAAAACTAATTAAGGCATGTGGAGGAAAACAAACTAAATGTTCATTAGCACAAAATCACAGTCTAGAAAGTCATGACCTGAGATGCAGAGTGTGCTATTCTCACATGTTATATTTATAGTGGTTAGTATGTCAACAACACTGTGTTCCTGCACCTGCACTTAGAGTTCCTCGGCACAGGCACGTTTTGGGTCCCTGGTTTCACCTACCTACCTACCTACCTACCTACCTACCTACAAATGAGTACATTTTTCACAAAAGCATTTGTCTGGACAAAAAAGGAAAAAATTAGATTTTAACAGTTTGAGATTATGAAGACATTGACTATAGCATGTGTCTTTTATTCCATATTGACCCACTGGTTTACCTGAAAACCTCAATTTTTTTTTCCAAGTCCTAACCACAAGAGGAAAAAAATCTATCCTTAACATCAATAAGGGAGCTAATAGTGACAAATTAGGCGACATGGCAAGTACAATACTCTTTCAGAGAACAGTTCTATTTTATGGCTCCTTCTAGCACAAAGCTATTATGTTCCAGTCTACAACTCCATTGAAGGCTATTATAAAAAGAATACCCCCATGCAACTCATCATACCGTAACAACTTCTGCGTCCCAAATACCCTGTTACTAGGGATTCTGTTGTATTGCTCCCTGCGTGAACTTTGAAAACATGGGTTAGAGATATCACCATTTCATAGTTCTAACCTTGAGAGTGTCCCTTAGACTGAAGAAAACAGGCATCTACACCCTGTGCTACTTTTGCAACTGTGACTTATGACTAATTCTCCATTCATTAAAAAAAAAGAAATTGCTTCCTGAACTCAGAGTTCCATCCTATTATTGTGGAAACATTATGGCCCTGTAATTCACCATTACTGCTTATTTAGAGAGATATAATGAAGGCAAACAAATATCTGTGTTGTCATTTCCAAGATTCTTCTCTCGGGCACACTCATTTCTGCAGCACTTCGATGTTCAAGCCTCAGGCCATATGAAATATACGACTGACTGTCAAAATTTACCGAGTCCTTGTGTAAGGTAAGGTATAATGGCACACTAAGAGAGAAACAAGTCCTTTGATAGGACTTAAAAAAAATCCAATGTTATGGTTGAAAAACTGAAACTGCCTGGACCAAGGAATCAGGTCACAGCATAACAGTGGCAGTTTTAATGGGTTACATAATAATGTGACAACCTTGATAAAAATCAGCAAATTTGAATTCTATCAAATTCTAAGGTACCTTATGTACATTAATAATAGATTATACCTATTTAGCATTTCATAATCAAATTTGTCCTCATTGAAACAGATAGCTAAAAACAGAGTGGGGATCTTGTTTTTTAAAGATTTTAAAATGTTTACTGTTATAGTTAATGTAAAGTCATGTACGAATCTCAAAACAGATTAACACAGTATAATACTAGATATCACTGTGGTGAGTTTTGTAATCAATAAACTGCTGTCACATTAATTTAAATAGAAGTTGAATTTCATTACCCTCACTACATAATTTTGGCTATGACTACTCCGGTAATTCTACTACAAAATATTACTTTTGAATACAGTTTAACATTTGTCATAGTCATCTTTTTCGCTGGAAAGTCTTAATCATTATTCTGACTATAAATATGAGGAACATCCAACGTTATATTAAATAGTTATCTAAAATGTTCACAAAGCCTACATATCACATTTCCCCTATGCCAACATCAGGGGCAGAGAATTGCACTAAATATTGAACCTTGCAATGTAAAAACTTGAAGAATCCTAAAGATACATTGTGAACTTCAGTTGTCAGAGAAAGAGATTGTTATTTGAATGGACCTTCATTATTTGAGAACTTAATTTTAGTTTATTAAAAACATTTTCAGAAATAGCATCTTGGACCTTTCTAAGCGCTACAAGGAAAGATAGGTATTTTTTATCTCAGTGAAAGCAGTCATGGATACAGAAGCACTACTATTCAAATAAAACCCCTGAGAATACACAATGGCACCAGCCAATAGCTAATTAGCCAATAGCTAAATTGTTTGTTTTGAAGTTCATTTTTATTAATTATTTAAACATTATGACACTGAGATGCGGGAAGGATTATTCAGATGTTTTTAGCATTGACAGCTTGACGCTAATGTGGATTATTTTAATATTGTCCAATTCCAACTCAAAAAAATAAGCTACAGCTGTGTCCTTATTTTGAACATCTTGCTAAAATAGTTGGATTTTTTTTCATTATTTATTTTTGGATTGTGGCCTTATGTCTGATACTGCCACATTTCCAAGGAAGCATAATATAACTAAGGCAAGGAACCAGCCAAATATTTGATCAAACTAATATTTAATCAAACTTTGATTAAACACTTGACCTTCACTGGATTCACCGTGTGTTCATATACAGTTGTCTTACACAAGTTTGTCCATGTGAAAAAAGGTGCATTATTTTGTACTCCACTTTTTCAGATCTTGCAATAGCAAAAAATATCTGGAAACAATTTTTAAAGATTTGTTCTTACAAATACTAACATGCTTGTCTAAAATATTGAGACTAGAATTAAAAATTACAAAAATACTTAAAAAAAATATGCTTCACTATGAAGTATATTACTTTGACCTTCATAGCGGTCTCCAGACCTTCATATTGGTCTCAAGGTCTAGAGACCTTCATAGTGGTCTGGAATCTATTAAGAAACAGGATTCTCTTCCCCATACATCTATGAGTGTTTGGATACATACTACATTCTCAGTAAACCAAATTCTTATCAAACAAAAGGAGCTCATTTCACAGCTTACTTCAAAGTACCTATACTGTAAAGGAAACAGAGAGCTCAGCGTGGCTCATCTGCCCATTCACTCATCATCTCTGGGAAAAAAAATGGATTTTATTAACCTTCACGTTTGAAGTTTAAATTGTAATCTCTGTATTTGCTTTGTTAAAGTCATTCAGATTCTCAGATTATCCCCCTCTCTCCCCTTTTTTTTTTTCAACAAAAGCTCATAAAATAGCAAGAGTCGTCATATCTTTCTGCTGACAGATTGTGACACATTGAGTGTAATCTGGAATGAAATCAACTGAAATATACTCTTTTGTCAAGAAATGTTAGAGGTGACTGCCATGTTACTGAGGAAAAAAATGAAGGGACTTTGTTGCTTCATCTGGCAGATTGTCACAAAGCACTGCTATATGGCTCTCGTCTGACTGACCAGCAAATTATAAACTTAGGTAAAGCCAAAAAGAAATTAGAAAAAAAATCCCTTTCTGTAAAACTTGAAAAGGTTACATTATACAAAGATTACATTACATTATGCATTACATTTCCAAAATGAGAATCCAAAACATTACCTAAAGAGTAGAAAGAATTAGAATATCCATGTGCGCTGGTAAGTAAGAAAAAATATTAGAGCAGGTGTATGAAAATGCCATATCATAAGCTTTCAAAATTTTTATTTTTATTTTTTTTTAATTTTATTCTCTGCCATGTGGATGTAGAAGAAAGGGAGGAAACTGAGTTAATTATAAAAGAAAAAAGAGTCCCAAAAGACAGTTTTTCAAAACTTAAGATATGTTTGCATTTGTTAGAGTATTTGAATTATAATAGAACATAATATTTTCTCTCTCTCTTATTTTCTCTCTTATTTCTTGTAACTCTATACTGTCAGAGAACATTTACATAAGACTTCATTTAAATAAAAAACTTCATTTAAATAAAAATTATTTTTGTCCCCATTACTTTTGTAAATCTCAGTATAGCCCTGAAATAGCTAAGAGAGAGGCTATGCTATATATCATTTTTTTTTATTACTTTTTGTCATTATGCATGCAACTTCAACTTCTGTGTATAAATGATCATAATGGAAACATGACCCAATTCCTTTTTTTTTCTTTTTTTTCTTTTTTTCTCTGTTGGAGACACAGAATCATTCCAGGGATTAATTAACCCATTACATTTATTATGGAAAGCTGTGTTCAGAGACTTTTAGGATGAATTCATCTAGTAGCTGCAGTTGCTTTGTGTACCTCTGGCACAGCAAAGCAGCTGTAAGTTCTCTTCACTGGTTGGCCTCACAGCTGCTTTATGTTGCCAGCGTGACACAAAGCAGCAAGAGCTTCCTGGTGAATCTGGTCTATACCAAATATGCCTTAGATTAAAGATATATATCTTTACACATCACTGCTCAGGGCTTTGGAAATTTAGTTTACAGACCGTACAGTATGATGAGAAGAACAGACAGACAGACCAAGAAGCTCACTGACTACTTTTTGTTAAGGAGTCAGATATACCTGCAGTTCAAAGCCTTTAGTTCAGACATTCTTCATGTATTTCTCAAAGATTTATATGTACACTACACTGTACATATATATATGTACAGTGTAGTGCTAAGATACCATGCTTGCTAAGAGAGATTGTTATTAGACCTTGACTAAATTACAGCACACACTACTTCCTTCCATGAGAAAAACTTTTTTTTTTTTCTTAGTTCTTTTACAACCATAACTGTTCATCTGCTGTTTGGATCAGTTTACATCTTATTTTTATTTTCCTAATCTGTTAAAGATGATAATTTTCTTTGAGTAAATCTAACTTAAGTACTCAGATTTTCATCTGTGTTGTCATGCTCTCATTGAACCCGGAAGTATCAATTGCCCTAAGGACCTTGGAGCTCTGGAGAGGAAGGTGACTTGTTTCTGGCATTCACAGAACAATTTCGAAACCACCAATCCACCTTGATTACTTCCAGCTGTATCACAAATCCTGCTTGAAGCATTTCTGGACTGCATCAGGAAGAGAAGACTACCTTTAAGTGACTTCAAACACAGTTAACTGTACTATCCTTTCTGTGTCAGAAATAACGAGGTCTTCATAGTGTGTGGTTCAAAAACATAGGTATAAAATTCTCCCCCACACACATTTTTTTTTTTTAATTTTAACAAATTAGGAGTCATTTTCTTGGAATAAAGCAAAATAGATGCCTAATAGGCCCTGCCTACTACAAGTATTCAACAGGTTTTTCTTTTTCTCCAAAACAATTTTCAGAAATGTTAATGTACTGAGTCTTCCTCCAGCTGCTATGCATTTCCAAGAAATATTCCAGGCATAATTACTGTAGTTATACAAACAAAACTATTCTGTGAAGCTGGATAATACACATGTATCGAACACTACATGCGTGCTGTCTGTGGCACGAATTCAGAACTGCAGAAGTCAGTGTTATTATTATAGCAAACTGAAATAAGGCACTTAATCGCTTCTATCTTTATAAAGTCAAAAGAAGCCTTTTATTTGTTTGCTTGCTTGTTTTAAGGGGAAGAGGATTATCCTATGTTTTTAAAATAGAAAGATCTATGCACAGTATAGATACCCCGGTCTGGGCCACCACTGTGTTTATCATAATGAAGTTTCAAAATGGCCTTCAGTTGTTACAGATTGACAATTATGCAAAATGCTCCTCACAGTGAAGCTGGGGATAAAGTTAACTGGTGATAAAAAATCAACAGAGCTATGACTGTGAAAGCACACTTTTAAGTCAGTATCGTTATAGCTATATAGAATCAACCAAATTATGAATATAAATAGATAGATATAGACAAGAGAAATTTCTGAAACACATTACTTTTTAACTAAAACTATATCCTGTTTTGTCTTGAAAACCTATCCACAAATTCCAATTGTCTTTAAAATTGGCCCAATTCAGCTATTTTTGACAACTTGAAAGCATAGTTTGGATCAGTTTATCCCATACTGATGTCATTCCCAAATTTTTGATTTGACTTAACAAAATCATTTTAGGGTTTTTTGTTTACTTTTGTATTTTATTCTGCGGTTATTTTTATTTTGTTGGGGGGGGTTGTTTGTTTGTTTGTTTTTCGTGGGTGAAGGCCTAGTAAATAGATTGAGAAACTCTGTTCTAGAAGGAGGATCAAAAATTTAGCTCTGTTCCTTATGATCTCTGTGTTAAGATATGTCTGTCCGGAGTATTCCTCAGGTGTTTGAATTTTGTTTTGTTTTTTCAAAGTGAACATTGGAGGTGAATTCTGCTTCACAAGAAAGGAATACATGCTTATTCCACTATTGGGAATTTGGTTCTTATAAATCACAATGAAAATGTCTATACCTGTTATCTATTCCTTATAGTCAGTGAAGAGAAAGCCATTTTTAGGAGATGATTCATCTGAACTATTTTTGAAAAGAATTACACCCTTGAAATGCCTTTTTTTTTTCCCCTACTGTCTCAACTGTAAATGAGCTGAGGGTAAGTTATCTGGTTACAGATGTCTAAATCCTGACAGATAGCTAAATGCTGCTCTAGGCCTTTATCTACTGATAAACCCAAGGAGATGAGACACAGCCTATAAGACACAGTCAAGTAACTGTCCTGTGCCCCCTGAAAAATTGAAGGTAAACAAGAGTTTGTAAGACTCTAACCCAGTTACTTTGTGGGTGGAGCCAGTGGGCTACTGACCCAGACCGGCACTGCTTGGGTAAGTCCCTTGCTGATCAATTTGAGGGCTATCATTCAGAGAGTTGCATGAATATAAGCACTTTTCTAAGCACATTTCTAACCTGACCAGTTCAGCTACCAGTTCTAATCAACTCTGATCAGCTACCCACATAAAGATACCAATGGTATTTCAAACACATGTAAAGGTGACGGAGCACTGGAACAGGCTCTGGAGAAGCTGTGGAGTCTCCTTTCCTGTAGACCTTCAGAATCTGCCTGGACACCATCCTATGTAATGTGCTGTAGGCGATACTGCTAGAGCAGGAGGGTTGGATCTCCAGCAGGGGTAGATGATCTCCAAAGTTCCCTTCTAACTTCAACTATTCTGTGATTCTGTGAAACACTGTCCTTTGCTATGTCTGCAAAGGGTTATATCCTGCTGGGGTTAATAGAAGTTAGGAAAAATGGCAGGCTAACAACTTTGCACTCTCGGGACCAGGGTATGGCAGAGCAAAATTAAGGTTAAAGCTCCTCAAACAATGCACTTCCCAATATCTCATACCTCGTTTATCCCTTGACAAGAAGTCTGGAGGTTGGAACATTTCTGATGTTATTGGACTTGTTAGAGGTAAGCCTGATGCAAGTTTACTGTTTTTTCCCCCTTTAATAGAAACTCAAGATCACAGATGAATTCAAAAGTAAGATCTTGGTAAATTAAGCTTAGACTGGCTATAAGAATTTTGAATTCTTATTCAAGACAAACTCTTAAAAGGCTGAGATTTTCCATTGCTAATAGCTACACAGGCTTACCTAAAACAAATAAAATCTCTTTTCAACTCAGTAATTACAACAAGTTCAGACAGTTAACTCTAGCTGCAGCGTTTAGCAGACCTCAGTGAAAAAACCCCCCAGCTTGCACTTTTGTTGAGAGCCAAAAATAATTATGTGTTCTGTAACAGTATAATAGTTACTGTGTAATTACATGAAAATAAAGAGTGAATTTGGTATTTATGTATCATAATTTAAATGCACTGACAATCATACTAATGACTGAATAAAATAAACCAGCCACAGTAACCTGTTCTAACACGTAGCTGTTTAGAGATATGATATTGGGAGGAAATAAAAGCATAGCTCATGCTGTTTTGAAGCCTTCCTTCTTTTCCTTCCTTCCTTCCTTCCTTCCTTCCTTCCTTCCTTCCTTCCTTCCTTCGAGCATACTTGTTCTTAAAAACATGC
>JAWLRI010000971.1:1593174-1617171 GCA_034781795.1 Crypturellus tataupa
TTCCTTCCTTCCTTCCTTCCTTCCTTCCTTCCTTCCTTCCTTCCTTCCTTCGAGCATACTTGTTCTTAAAAACATGCTTCCTTTGCTCATTAAAAAACCCCAGAAAAGTCTATAAAACAGTACACAGAATTCTTCCCCTGACTGGATGTGTTACGTCTGAAGTTAAATATAGGTTAGCATCGAGTTAAGGTGGCCAGCACATGTCTTTTGAACAGCATGTGGTTCTTAAGTAGTTCCAGCATTTCCCCACGCTGGGAGTGCACTATGTGTCCAGCAGGAAGGTTGCTGAGAAATGCGAGTCTCCAGCTGTGGGAGGAAGTGAGTCAGCCGGCGCTGCTGAGGACAGTGCTGCCCTGTCACCCCAGGGTGCAGGCGCGTGCTTGTCCAGCCCCATCCCACATCGGACTAGCAGGGTTTGGGGGATGAATACCACATCTCATCATTGGAGTTTTCCCACAGCATCTCTTTCCAAACTGGATAGTCTGTTTCTTGTGATTCTCAAAGCACCTCTGATTTTCAGAAATCAAAAAAATCTCACAGACTCTGCTACACATGGTTATTGGAGCTATAAGATAAAAACAGTTTATATATGATTTTGCATTGCATTCGTGAGAATAATTTGCTTTTCCAGTTAAGGCTGACAAGCAGTGAGAGTGCTAAGTTCTATATTATTAAGAGAACTTCCCCTGAAGAGGTTGACCAGTTGTTTTCTGTATTTTCTGTGTTAGTCAGAAAGTAGCTGCTCATGATTACAAAACCAACAAGTCTGAGAAAATAGCACAGAGATTTACAGTTACAGTTGTATATGTAAGTTTAAACACACTGATTCCTAAGGACTCCTATGAGCCTTATCTTAGTCTTGTAATTAATGACCAGTACTCCTCAAATTAAAATATATTTTTGCCTTCATAGGACAAGACTGTCAAAGACTTCTAAAAGGCATGAATACATAAAATATTTTATGGGGCTTTCTAGTGCTTGATGATGGAGATTCAGCACAGTCCATTCTCATGCTGGATGGTCAGGAACAAGAGGCCTCTTTTACTGTTCTCTGTAAAACCAGTGAAATGGAACCAATTGAAATATTGTGCACAGAGCCACAGACACAGGATAATAGTACTTTCCTGAGTAAGAACACAACAAAGTGAATCTCAAGAGCTTTGTTTGTATGGAGCAGACCTCTCCTCAGAATGGACTGTCTGAAGAGGCGTTGCTTAATGCAATATTTAATGGCATGGCTCTTCAAGTTCTTCCCACTCCATTATGACATGTGTGTTACTGCTCCTTAGCTATGAAAACAAAAGCAAAATAACAGGGAAATATAAAAGGCTTCCAAACATTAAATTCTGTACTATTAAAAGTTTGTTTATTTTGTGGAAGTGATAGGATTTTCACTGTCACTGGAACTCAGAAAACGCTTGTGATCGTAATACTCTAGGTGAATTACAAAGTGAAAAATACAAGCATCTTATTTTGTTAGAGTTTTGCAATCCACACACATTAATACGGCCCCATATACATAGATTAACTTTGATGAAGTAATGCTTGTACACTAATTTGTACAGTATTTATTTATGTGCTTGCACTGCATTCTTGAAAGTCTAAGCAAAATTTGAAAATATAAATACTTTAACAATTGTATATGGGCACTGCTTATGTAAGCACACATTTTAGCTAACATTACAAATTATATGGTACAGTGAAGTGGCAAGCACCACTAATTATGTAGAAATGGTTGTCATCTATGAAAAAATGTTTTTGTTTGCAATAAAGAATGATCAGGGCATGAGGTGAAGGAGATGCATAGAAACAGTGTGGTAAGAAGGAACTGTGCTTTGCTTCAAAAGTCTCCTTTTTCACAAACAACTCAGACTGCATTAGGGCATATGCATATGAGTTCTTTATAAAGTCCAGTATATATTTGTGTGCAATACACTGAATTGTGAAGGCTTAATTGTAATTAATTGCAAGGGGAAAATAGGATCATTTTGATCCTAATGAGGATCTGTTTTTAGCAAAAAGAAAAGATAAAAAATAAAAGACAAAAAATGAAAGACAAAAGAACACATTCTACTAGTTCTATCTGATTAAGTATAATTGACTGTTAAGCTTACCTGATTAGAAAGTTGAGAATCATGAACAGTCAGAGCAATATGCTGTTTTTCAAAATATTCAAGATCACTAGACTAAAAGTGCACTTTTTTCTTCCAGAGTAAGAAACTAGTAATGTTCTTAATTAAATAATTATTTCTTAATATCTAAATTCAGAGTAAGTTTGAGAAAAATCTTAGCCTAAAATTTTTATTTGAAAATAAAACAGTCTTTTAAACAATCATGTGAGATTGATTATATCCTAAGCAAAATATTTTTTCTGACCTCTGCTATGTCTATTTATTATCTGGATAATAAAGAAAGTGTTTTTGAAATAATATATTTCAAAGTCACTATCCATTTTTCCTACTTAAATTATGGTTGATACCGCTTTAAGGGCATGTCCTATGAGACCTGGACAGCCTAACTCAAGCTTTGAGACAAAGAGGAGGATTTCTTACCTTTCAGTGGGCACTATTAATAGGCTGGGCATTCTTTTTCCATAACCCAAGTTGTTCATTACTCTTCATCTCCCAACAGGCAATGGGGAGAACCATCTTGTATCAGACAGCAGTAGTTTCAGTAAGTCTGAACTTATCTCAGACACTGTTAACCTTTCTCTCTCAGCCAGGGACAGAGCTGGGAGCTGGAAGCTCTGGATTGAAGAGTCCTTAGTCTTTCCACTGTCTATACCCACCAATATCTGTCCTATTCAGGCTTCTGGTTTCTTGCTCGTTCTTCTTCATTCTCCTTTTCTGTCTTTTCTCCATCATGTTCTTATCATGTTCTCACAGAAGTCACTCACAAACCTGTGGGTCTAGTCTCCCATATTGTATCTTTATATAGTTTCTCAATTCTGGCTAAAATTTGGCTTCTTTGTTATTCATACTATTATCTGTTGAACTTCCTGTAAATGAAACTCTGCAGAAATGTTGGTCTGTATATATGCTTACTTCTGTTCACTTCTGTAGTATGCTGAAAATTACATTACTATTATACTACATAGTTTACAAATAGAACTTAGAGTATTACAGGTTAGAGATGTACACTATTCCTAAAATGATTATTATAATCTGGGAAAAAGAAGGTTGAGTTTGACAAGTCAGAATAAGTGAAAGAATGAAAACCTTAAATACATTCATATATAAATATATAATTTTCCTGTATTTTCCATGATAGAAGTTTATATCATTTGGGACTTCAACTGGATGTCCCAATTTATGAATTTTGAGATTTTCCAGAGTACTTCATATGCAAGTTTTCCTACAGCATTGTGGGGCAAAAAGAAAGAAAGAAAAAAAGTCTTACAGATTTTCCAGTGGGAAAAAATCAGTTGAATGAATGTGCTGTATTTCCATTGTATATGCATGTATACATGTTCGCATATAGATTTTATTAGCACATACCTATCAATGCAAATGCAATTAGTATCTACTAATTGCTTGCAAAGAAAAGTCTATGCATAAAGTGGCAAGTGGAAATCACTTTTTATTAATGCCTGAGGAGATACTAAAGTTGAGGTTTAAGCATCTTAAAAAGGAGATCTAAATTAGTAATATTTACGTAAATAGCTGATGTCAGAGTTATTATGCAGCTCAGCTAAATCTTCTATTCACCCCTTGTTAACAGAAAAATAATAAGAATTCAGCAAAGATTAGGAAAATTATTTGTAATATTTTAACTCAAAAGGAATGATTCTGTTCTTTCTCATACAATTCTAGTTTTATTTTATTTTTCATTTAAGGTTTTATCTTATTTATACTTGATTTTGGTCCAGCATTTAAAAAGGTAATACATTAAGGCCTTCTTAAAACTGAACTGTTACTCTTGCCTGCCCCTCAGATTTGTATTCTTGTCTTTGTCTTATGATTCTCAGGCTACTTCTGCTACTCTTATCCTCACTCTTTTTTTCTCCAGCCAGAGCTGTTGACTTCAAAAGAAAATCATAATAAACCGATTTTCACTTTTATTTTTTAATCCAGGATTAGTAGGCTGCATTGACAATTAGGAGCAGTTGGTATTCTTTCTTTTCTAATCTGTGGATACTCTCCTGTTGGGTCTATTATCTTCTCAGCCTTTGTTTTACCATTTAATGCTGTTTGCAAATGTCAGTGTTCATCAGTATCACAGTTTCTAGTACTGCAGGAAATTCATTCAGTTGAACAGAAATGATAGGTGAAATGCCATTAGAAAAACATTGCTAAGTGCTGAGAGTCAGTTCTTCACCAAGATTTTATAGCTCTCGAAGGATCGTTTCTTCCTGCTAGATTGAAAGTGGAAATTTTAATACAC
The DNA here is from genome assembly GCA_034781795.1 of Crypturellus tataupa. Lineage (NCBI taxonomy): Eukaryota > Metazoa > Chordata > Aves > Tinamiformes > Tinamidae > Crypturellus > Crypturellus tataupa. Next base: position 1,597,558 of record JAWLRI010000971.1, read on the forward strand.
TGTTATGACCCATTTTTCCAGTACCTGATTCATATTATCTCCTAAGGGAGAGATAAGGTGCAAAAGAAGAACCTTCCCACAGTACATCTAACCATCACACAGGGAAATTTCCTACTGTTCTTCAGCTTGCCAGAGGCTCTATGGCAAAGGTACCAGCAGGAATAATCCATTTCCAATTGGGTATAGTGTGTAGTGTATCACCACTCATAATTTCTTCTAAAAGTGTCAAATGAAGAGAAGATAGAGTGAGTGGAAACAGAAAGGGAAAGTGAAAAGAAAGTACATGTCTTTCACAATTGCTGGAATAATATGGTTGCAGTTAAATAGAAAAATAAAGTATAATTTTAGCTGTCATTCCAGAATGTTCCACTCTTTAATAATGTAGGGTCAGATAGATAGTGAGTGTTCCTAGTAATGGAAGATCTTTTTGTGTCCTAAATTTTCCTGTTCAACTGATCAAAGTCATAACATAAGTCAGAGTTTCTTTTACCATTGGTTATCGAATATGGACAATTAAGATTTCAAATTTAGATTCACTCCACTAAAGAGTAGTTCCTTCCCATGACCTGAAGTTTGATGTTAGCCTGTTTAAACAACGTGACTTAAATCACAGCTTTCTCATTACTTTTTCCTAATTGCTAGCTTAGCTCTCTATATGATTGCCTTTGTGAACTACATTCATCAAAACCTAATTTTCTCTATCCATAATATACATAAATGAGAAGTTAGCCATTGCAAAGTTTATTCTGAGTAAATATGGAGTTGGATTATGAAAAAAAGAGGATGTAAAAGGCTTATGGAAATATTTTCAGTTTAAGTGTAAGACACTATTAATTACTAATAAATTTATAATTTAAATATATGAAATGAGACAACTATTATGAGTGATACTAGGATTTTAATATTGATTATATAAGTAGTGGATAAAAAAATTGAAATTGAAAGGGAAAATAAATGTTTGTGTTTTATAATGAATGCAAATATTTCTAAGTAGTGTAGCTATTTCACAGTAAGCATTTCTTTCCCACCTTGTACCAAAGTAGTAGTGAATGTCAAGCTATTTAATCACAGTCTTTTTTTCTGACTCGTAACCTTTTTCCATAGTTTTCCTCTGTACACTACCTCAATCTCCATTAAAGCTACACAGGCTGCTCAAAAGGCAGAGTTTGCTAAAAGCACTCATGGGAGGGCCAATGTGTAAAATGCATGTAACAGTTCATTATTTTCAGGAGTAAATACAAGCAGCATTGTGAGAATATTTTAAATTAGCAATGAATGGACAATACAAGCTACTACATGCTGCTCCTAATGTTTCTGGTAGGGTTTTTATTTTTAATTACTATTTTACTTTGCTTTGGTGGACTTGATTGTGAACTTATTTGTGAGATTGTGTAAGCTGTTTTCTAACACAAAGCAGTAGAGAAAATAATTTCATAGAAAAACAAATGAAGAAATAATCGTGTAGAATCATATCTTGCACACAGAACTGTGGATTGTACCAGTCAAAGAGAATAAACTAATAAACAATTTTCAGATACCATGTAGTATGTTTTTTATAGATAACATTTAAAATGAAAAATGGAGGCAATGTAATTGCCCACCAAAAGGTATCTATTAATGAGAATTACCTTACTGAGTCAAAAACTCCCACAGAGCAAGTTGCTGTAGATGGTATGTGGTATGGACCTATCCTTTTTTGCTCTTGCTAGCTATTTGTTACTTAGCAAAGCCCTGTGAACAGATAAGTAAATATATATATGGAAGTTCCAACTAGTGCTTTTATTTTCCTATTTTAATTAAGCTTATTTACTGTGATATTAAGGGATGGAGTACTCTAAAGTAGGTGGAGGCTCTAGTAGCAATACATCAAAAAAGGTTTCCTTTTTGATTCCTACACATGGAAAAATAGAATTTATGTCTTCAAGAACAAAAATAAATGTCATCTGGATACTGTCCAAGATTAATGAGGAGTAAGAGATGGATAGCAAAAAATAAGGTTTAACAAGAACTCTCACAGTTAATAAAATAGTAAGAAACAAAATAATATTGGAAGACAATTGGAAAAAGGAAGGCAGTTCCTTATTCACATATAAAAATAACTATTCATTTTGGTCCAGTTAGTCCACAGTTTTACCCTCACAGATAACAATTTGCAGTCAGACTACCAGCAAACTAACCAAACTGGTATAGACATTTCCAAAGGGTCAGTAGAAAGGCAAACTCTTATCTGTCTATGCCATAATGCTCTATACTTCAGCATGTAGAAGACATTGACCCAGGTATAACACTCCTTAAAAACAGAGAGACTGCTTCAAAGTCTGCGAACCCAGTGATGCATCTGAGCTAGTAAACCTTCCTGGAAGTGAGCATACTAGGAAGCAGAGATGTCCAGCCTGGCCCTGTACAGCAGAGCTGAGCTGGCAAAGTTATGATATTGTTCATATTTTTCATTTGTTCTTTCTAAACTTCACTACCATAAATGATAGAAGTTGATTATATGAATTACTTAGGGCAAAATGACATTTTCAGGGCTTTCATTTACTTCCTCTGCTCTTGTAGACAACTTTCTGTTTCTACTTGGAAAAAGAGAGATGTCCTTTTCTTATTCTACTGATATATTATCATTATGCCATTGCTCTAAAAATTATGATGATACCAAATTTAACACTGAAGAACCTATCAAACTCTACACTACTGTTTATACTGTCTGTGTTTCTGTTTAAGTTCCAACATGAGAGGAAAGACCATAACCTAACCATCCTCTTTGTGCTCTCCAGAGCCTCATATTCAGGATACATCTAATTTTTGTTGATTCATTCTGCCTAATAGCCATAAGATACTGTACTCCTATCTGTCTGTGAAGCCAAATCTCTCCCTTGATCCACATCACCTTGTGTCTTGCTTATTGCAATGTCTTACATTTCAATCTTGAGTGGTGTTTTTGCCTCGCTCAAATTCAAAATGCTGCTTCAAGAAATACTCCCCTAGCTCACTCCTTCTGTCTTTATGCCCTTTCATTGATATCTGTATCTTATCAAATATACAGTATTTGTCTTTATTAAGAGCTACCCTAATGGCCAATCCTCTACCTATCTACCTATCTACCTAAAACTTATCTTTTCTATGAGCCTCCCCCGACTGCTCACCTTCATCACTCTTGTTACATTTTACAGTAAGCAATTTCAGGCTTACTCTCATACTGCCTTTCATGCCTGGAAGGCATTTAAAAGCCCCCTCGTCTTGTAATCCAACATCAATTCTCTCCCTAAAATTGTTATTTGACATGATGCGTAAAAGAAACCAAAGTCCCAAAGCAATTGATGCACTAAAGCATAGACTATAAGACAAAACAGTGTTCGTGTTGTGATTTCCATGAATTCCTGTTTGCATCCTCCATTTAGCAACGAGATTATAAACCTCAACTGCAGTGAGAAAAATTTTGTCACTCACTCCCAGGAAATTGGGTTCCTTATGTGGATTTCTAGGCATTTCTTTAATTCTTAAATATAGGTAATAATAGATTATTACTTTCTTAAGAGTCTTTATAAGATCCCTTTTTTCTTTCTCCCTTTGTGAGATACAAAACTCCCAAAATAAAAAGCATATTGAAAGATCTATCTTCATTGGATAGGATGACTTCTAGAAAAACTTGCATATTAAAATGTGAAGTAGTTTTAAATAATTGGATAGACCGGATCCTTCTCACTGTGCTGTAAATATGAACATCTAAACTAGTCTCTAAACACACTCAGTGGGAAAATGATAATTCAAGGTCACATGGTCATGTTCTAAAAAGTTCCTGTGGCTATGCCTTAACTACAAAAGGATCCCTGTGTGACTTAGATGTTAACAAACATTTAAGTTAAATTGGATTTTAGTCATCCTTTTTCTTTACTCTGTATACCAAATACGGTAATAAGTTAAATAACAGATAAATAGCAAAATTTAAAACAAATATTATAGGGTACTTGCACCAAAACTGGCTGAAAGAATTAAAATAATCTAATCAAAATATCATGCCAGCTAAAATATTGCCAGATGTACTTGTTGACATAAAAGTTCCCGCCTTACTTTGGTAAGGTGGGAACTTTTCCTTTCTATTGGGGAGGGAAAGGGGGTGGTATGTATTAAGGTCTTGCCTCTTTGTGGACAAAGGATGCAAAAGGCATGAATTTTGATCTTGGAACTTGGAAAATCTTGTACCTTGTCTAGGCAAAGTTACCAATGAAACCTCTTCAACTATGAAATCTCTTCAAATTAGTATTTTCTGAAAAAAAAAAAGAAAGAGAGAAGAAGAAAACTCAAGCTATATTTGTTTTTGGCAAGTAATTTTGAAGAACTGATAATTTCAGGAAAAAAAAATGCAACCTAAAAGCAAGTAATTCAAAGGCAATAAATGATGAAAACATTTATTGAAAACAATTTGTTCAACTCACAATTTCAAACTTGTCTGAAATGTCTTCTGCTGCTCCACAAGGATTTAGCTGCATAGCTTGAAATATATGACTTTTATATCTGTCATATAAATTAACTTGTAAGCATAAACAAGTTCAAAAACTTTGTAAATGTGGATTTTTTATAGAGAAATTTCTAGGAGAATTCCAGTTTCATTATCAAGTATAACCAGTATGCATAACGCATTGAGATTTTAATATTATCATTACATGATTGTAGCCAAAGAAATTATCAATTCCATAAAGATAAATAAAAACAAGTTTCATTCATATTTTATCTTTTATAGATGTCATCTTCTCTTTAAGTTTCTTTAGAAGTAAAAAGTACCTGCCACTTCCAGCACTGGTGTCAGAGTCCATAAGATAAGACTTCTTGGATAAGATGAATGGGCAAAGGTTTCCCTTAAATCATCTGAAAAAAATATACATACCCAGGGCGTTATTATATCTGTCACAGATGAGGAAACTACAGTTATGCATCATTTATCTGTTCAATGGTTTACAGCTCAGACTGTTCCAGGGAGGTCACAAATCCACAGGCTATCCACTATAACTAGATTCTGTATTTTGTACTGTGATTTAGTGTGGAAGACTCCATCATGTCTATGTAGCCAGACAGCTGGTTTCACATTTGAGGTAGCTCAAGTGTGTAAATAATGCTTTTTCAATTCATTTGAAACTTATGCTCCTTAAAATAATTCTAGATTGGCTTTTTTATATGAAACATATCTATTATGAGAGTCTAATAAATGAACTTGATTATTCTAATAAAAGGAAATGTTGTGTTGCTTTTGACTGGTATCAGTCAAAACAAGAAGTCTATAATTTTTGTTCTCTATGCTAGACAGATCAAAGACGGGAGATGCAGAAGTGCTGCTATGTGTAAATATTCTCAGTATAGCATATATGGTTGAAACTTATGACCACAGAGGTAACTGGAGTAGTTCTAGTTTTACTAACTGGCTAGCCCCAGGGAGAAAATATGCATTATTTGTGGAAAAAAAATCCTGCAGGACCTGTAATTGTTTGGGTTTGGATTTTTTTTTGTTTGTTTTTTGTTTGTTTGTTTGTTTGCTTTGTTATTATGTGTGTGTTTGTTTTTCCCCAATAGGAAGGTCAGAATACCAAAGAGCTTCTTGAAGGCTGTTTAAACTCATCTCAGACCACTTACTTGGCCATGATATCAATTGACCTCCCTTTTACAATCTAGTGAACTAAAACATTTCTACCAAACATAAAGAACACTCCCCCTAAGAACCGTCAGGAATTCACAAAGACCTAAATGTGTGCTTCAATGTAACATTTCTTATTTTCAGCATCTAATATACAAATTGATATTATTTGAACCAAATAAGTAATCTGTCAATCCTTTAGGGTGTTCTTTAACAAAGGGAGGGAGAAGGAGGTTGGGGGAAGGGAGGAGTCTAGATTCAGATTCCTTCCGTAAAACTAAAAACCTTTATATTGCTGTTCAATGGATCAACTCTTCCTGGATGTGCCCAAACATACTTTGCTATCAAATACCAACCTACCAAAATTTTAAATTATTTTTTTTTTATTCCCCAAATGGTAGTTTCCAGGGCTGAGGCAGCATCCTTAGACTAGCTCAGTGGCTGCAAAACTGCTAACCAATGGGAAAGTGACATATCAAAACTAGGTGCCTACATTTTTGTTACTTAAGTGTCTCAAACTAAGAAGATTCATACTAAGCTCAAACACACTGATGAATAATTTTTGTATATATTTGAGATGACATAATTTCCATAGCCAGTTCCATAGACAATCCAATAAAATGACTGTATAGGTATACAGTTATATATATACGTATACCCTGCATAGGGTTTGAGACACTCTAAATTGCAGATGAAACAGCCTTTATTTTTCAGAAATGGACCAAGGAGTAGACAGATCAATAGTTACATCATACTCACTAGGTTTCAGACCTAGTTTACATTTTCTAAGTGAAGAGTTCTGAAGTTCAGTAACTCAGCTGTAAGGATCATCCATTTTCTTAAAGCAATAATTACCTAATGCAAAATTCACTATGTTAGGTGCAGTAGTTGGCTCTTTTTGATAGTGTTTTAGACCACTTGAAGGGCCTACCTAATCCTGTGCATCGCTCTGTCCCTTTGGCATAGAGATAGATTTATCTGTTGATGTCAAATGCCCAGATATTATTAAGAGAGGCAGATTTTGCCAGTCCTAAACAAATCTTATAAACAGACAATGGGAACCAAAGGAAGACATATATAAAGGGGAAAGTGAGTATGTTTAACTTATAGCTAAAAGCAAATGAAATTACAAAGTAAAATGAGCATATAGTATTCTGATGCATTTTCTAATAATAAATCTTCAAAGCATGTGTAGAGTGCACCCAATTAAAAATAATATATGAATATGCTTAAGAAGCCAAAGTAATGACATATTCACTCTCATGTATAAAGTGCGCTAGGCTGTAAATGTATATTGCAACCCTTACTATTACAAAACTGAAAGGAACAAATTCAGATTATTTAGAGACAGTGCAGGGACAGATATCCTCAAGCTCCAGACCGTACTTCTTGTTTTGCATTTTGCAATGTGCAACAGCACATTGAACTGTGGGAAAATGTTTCCCATATGCGTTATTACCCAGTTATCTGGCCCTTTTTTGAAACAAAATAGACCCAGAATTCCACAAAGAATCCAGTGAGACATCGGGTACATCCCCCATACAAGCATCACTGTGCTAACAATAAATTGTTCTCTTCTATCAGCTAAACAGCTGCAGTCTGCTGCTTGTATCCTTTGGCCGGATTTAAGGTGAACTTCTCTTTGCTGCCGTACTCCATCGTATAGGTAGTAAAATTATAAGTCACCAGAGAAGGACTCAGCTCAGAGGAAATCACAAATGCTCTTAACCAGATGCAGGTGGAGCAAGAAGGCTTAGCACGATTGTACTGTTTGATCATCCAGAAGCAACTGCAAATCTAATCAGATCCCCATGTTGAGAACTTTACAAACAAAAACCAGGCACACACACTCAAAGCAGAGGAGATGATATAACCTCATCCAAAGCCTCCTGTTGCTTTCCATATCCCACAATAATCATTTAAGTCTGAACTTCATGAGACTAAGCCAGCTTGCTCTCATCTGTGTCTCAGACTCACCCAGACACAGGAAAAATTTGACAGCTTTCTGGTTGGGGTGAAATAGAGGTATAAAGATTGGTGTGATGATCATGCTGAAAGAATCATATCTATAGTTCCATTTTCTACAACAAGGCAAAGCAGCTCTCTGTCAAATTTCATTACATTTTACAGATTTTTTTCTGCAGTAGTTATACCTGACTATCTTTATTATTAAAAGGAGAGAGAAAGAGGTTCCAGGACTATCAATAAATGATTACTACAATATTTTCTCCAGCTAAATATTTAAATTCATTACTTCATAGGTATTTTGCATTATTGAAGATGAAAAGGTTAAACTTTTTTTTTTTTAATTAAAGTATTGTTGTTATATTTGCTTACATAGAATTGCAACTCTAAGGATATCTGTGAGTAATTTATTACTCTGTATGTATCAGTGACAACAGTTTACCAGGTATTCTTTATTAGGAGTAGCTATGTCTCTCATGGAAGAGAAATGGGATGAAAAGAATGAGAATGGCCATACACATCACAGAAAAATGTCCCAAAATCAGAGGAAATACCATAACAAACTGTCATGGGGAAAAAGAAAATTGGTATACAGTGACAATTTATTTTTAAAGTGCTTTGCAGCTCACTGACCAAATCTGTGAGGCATCATTAGTTTCCATCAGTGCAGTAGATATTATCCTTGAAGAACATTGACTGCCTACGTATCCACATATCTCTAGGGAACAAGCAGAAAATTTTAGACCTATAATTACCTGATCGAAAAACTCTAATGTTGTTGCACAGAAGAGATAAAGGATATCGACTGAGGTTTGAAACAAGAAAACAAAATTTCTTAAGTTCATAAACAATTTAAGAACTAGGCCAAATGATGTTTTTCTGAGATGTTTTTTTGAGGCATGCATGTTTTTCTGCTCTCTCATTTTCTTAAAATGATGACAGAGATTTACTGATATAAGCCAGTTCGGTTACAAAAGCTAGGAAGTCAGATCTTAATTACATCCATTTTTTTTCACATTGTCCCCTTTAGACAACACACCTAAACTTAATAAACACCGACTTGCACACCTTTAGTCATATGGAATTTTTAATCCAAACACATATTCTAGATTTCTTTTTCTAGTACTAAAGCACCATAACTGTATGATCATAGAGTTTACAGCACTTTAGAAGCAAATAATAGTAGCAACAGTTAATACCGTTTGTACAGATTTTCACATTTACCAGGCTCTGTGAAAACATTAATTAATTATCTGAAATAGAGCTTCTGTCATTTACATTTCTCCAGGATATACACACTGCTATATGTGAACAGACTGAGAATGTATTTAGGTTTGTCTTCTGTCATAAATTAAGATACCTTTCTAAACAAAGGACAACTATTGCGAGCAAGCAAAACAACTGAGCGCTCAGTCTTTGATATCATCCTATCAATATTCTGTAAAAAAAAAAAAAAAAAGGCAAAAGAAAGGCAAATGAGAAACCCTAAGTGTGTTTTCACACTGCATCAGGGCACATCATAGAGGAAAAAACTTTTTGGTGTTCTTTTGCTAGTAGCAGAATTTCAATAGCAATCAGAATATTTTATTCAAATATATCACATATCAACACAGCTACTTCAAGCACTGAAAATTTAAAAAAGTAAAATCAAAATAAAATGTTCCTTTGTCTGAATCTGTTAAAGTCATGAAAGGATCTTAGTTCCTAAGAGAGTTCTGTATATATGCTGTCTATTACAAGGACCCAGTGGAGAATCATTGAAGTTCATGTGTCTTTCAGAGAAACTGTACCTAAAAAAAATAAAAAAGTAGAGCAATTGCCTTACGTTGCCTTATATTGTATGGCATTTTGTGTTTTAGACCTCTAGATCTGACATTTTGTCCTAAATATACCAGTTAACAACAATCAGGAGATACAAAATGTGCCTTTAGCAGAAGAGTAAAAGCAATGGGAAAAGCATACAAAACATTGGCAAACAAGCACACAAGGAAATATGCAGTAAAATAATCTGATAAAAATGTTGCTGAAAGGATCTAAATAGTCAAAAGCCTCTCAGCCTCAATTACATATGGCAAAACGCAGTAACTAGTACTAGAACATTCTCACTGAAATGACTGAAAGTTTTATCAAACTACATACAAGACATAATACTAGCAATTTTAGATGTCCTATTAATCACGTTTCACAGTTTCTCAAAAGCAGCATGAAGTTTTATCTCTATATTCTCCAGTCCTGGTCTGGGGTACAGCTTCTACCTCTTCCAGTCGGCTGGAGCTCCTACAGGACAGTCTAAGTGATGACTGAGGAAAAACATTTGTGGACATTCTTGTATTCAACCTCATACAGACTAAAAAGTATAACTTAAATTCAATCTTAAATTCCCATTATTCACAAAGATTATGTATATACTAATAAATAAATTATTAAAATAAATTATTAAAATAAAACTAATAAAAGTTTAATCTAGAGACCAAATAGCAAAGCACATTCTAGTGTGCCTTTAGTGGTATTTTTTCTCTTTCACTACACCTGAAAGTTCTCCAGCAAGTTGGTGCAAGCAAAACTGAGCCAAAAGTATGGAAGAAGTAAGGAGTATATACATTTGTGCTCCTGGACCATATTCTTGCCTGTTTAATTAGTAACACAAGCAGAATCTATCAAACTAATCCCAAAAGATTGTATCGCTGCATAAAAATTACAGAAAATAGGAGCATTATAAAAGGTGTTTGTGTGTATATTTTTTTATGTGTTTCTTCCTTCAAGCATATTTGATTCTTCTATGCCTTTAGAATACTTCTTCAAGGATAACAGCACCTTTAAGTGTGGAAATGTTTCAGTTTCGTTCAATGATGTTAAACAAATCTTCATTAGATAAATTCACTTGTGATTTATTTCCCCTGAAATTAATAGAGCTGCCTCAGGGATGAATTCGACCCAATCTTTTCAGCTACTCCTAAAATAGATCGGGCGAAAGAACATTTTAGTAAGTGGCATTACCAGAATAAAAATTACTTAAACCTAAAGGAGTGGAATCAAACTGCCAGGCAAATTAAAAGAAAAGAAATCCATCTTCACAAATATAACTCTGCTGGAACATTGATCGTGATCTTGCCTCCCTACCAGTTTGCAGTCTATGGGACCGCAGCTCTGCAGATTGACACAGTTTAAAGAGGCAGTATGTTCAGTGCAATGGCACAGACATGCCATCAGAAAAATTATTTTAGTGGGAGATAACATCCTACGGGACATTGATCCTGATTTATTGTAATAACACTCTGTAGTAAAGCACCAAATGCACTCTTTGACTATCCTTTGATGACTGAGATTCCACTACCATTTTTTTTCTCTGCCTATTACATTTGCCTGATTACCTGAACAAGAGATTATGTTCCCAAAAAACTCTTTATTAGTTGGTCTGTTATAAAAGCACGATTTCTTTCACATCTTTTCACTTCTCAGTTATTAAAGCAGAGAACTACAAATTGCAGTCATGAACGCATACCAATACCTAATATTTTCCAAACATTGCATTGTTTTATCAATCCTCTTCTTCCTCATGTGTCTGTTTCACCTTTCCCTTCTTATACAAGTGAGCACTTTCACAAAAGCTGCCTGTAAATTGAACTTTTGAAGAGACTCAGTCACCTCAGACTAAGTATGCCTACTTAAATCAATGGAGAGCCTAAAAAAAGGCCTTTTCCTTCCTTATGGGTTGGGATGAGGGGGAAGGGATACTCCAATATAAATATACAGGAATTGATACTCAGATCTCTCAAAGGATGCCATTAGCCACAAGGTTTATATTACTCAGCTACTCAACATAAAAAGAAATCATTTTGGTGTCTCTCTTCACGCTCACTTGCTCATCTTTACTTACCTTATGCACTGTTTGTGGTGCTTCTTCAGCTACTTGTTTCTTATTTCATGGAGGCAGACCAAAGAGGTGATTGTCTTATTTCTACCGTTGCAGCACCTAATGCATTACAGCTGATATCTTCAATCATTGTCAGCTATTCCCAGTAGCCTTTCCTTCCCATTTATTCCTTCAAAAATTCTAGAAAAAAAATCTAATTATGAAATGTAGGCTGAAAGAAAAGAAGAACTAATGTAAGTTTTGGATATGAGGGCTGATAGAGGATCTTTTTTTCTCTATTTTTTTTCCTGGTTTTGAAATGTTATAGATGTTTTTCATGGACCTGACAGCTCTTATTCTACGGGGCATAATCAATATACTGTAGGAAGGGAAATTTTAGGCACAACCAGAGGACACTGTGTGATGTCCTTCTCTTGAATCCTTGCTCCAAACTCATAGATCCTGTAAAGCTTGAACTCTGGCAAGTCTTTGTGTCCTTGTTATTAGAAACAGTCCTCATTTTTAGAAACACTGAATTGAAATCTTCGGGATTCTTTGGAAAACACTATCAAATACAAATGACTAATACACTACATATGATCAATCCTGTGACAAGGTCTGTGGAAATCTAACTATTATTATGGGTAGTGGCAAGTAGCATTGCATGTTGATGTTTTCATTTTTCAGAAACCTTGAAAAAGTAAAACTGCTGCAGCTAAAAATGTGTTTTCATAAGGTTGGCCAATTTGTTTGTTTATGTCCATTCTTGTGATAGCAGTAGCAGAGGGATACCTATAAATTTACCTAAAAGGAAATGATAAAATACAGCTTCCATAAAAAAAATAAAATAAATCAGCAAAGGAATAAGTATACTGTGATCATTGTGTCATTCTGTAAATGACAATTCTTCTGTAAAACATTCTGTAAAAGTGCTAATAAAAATACATTTTGGTTTACTAAGTAATAATTCAATATCTGGGAAATTGTTAATTTCATTTTTTTTTCATTCTGTATGATAGCATGGCATCTCCGTGGCAATCAAAGTATGTGAGTAAAAGTTCAGAAAGTAAAAAAGTTTAGAAAGTCAAAGTTTAGAAAGTAAAAAATGGCACATTCTACAAATCTAACCCATACAAAGAAGGCAAAACCCACTTTCAGGCATTGGAACTTTCAGATCTTGATAAACATTGCTTTTGTTTGCCCAAACTGTTTCATACATGGAAGGAAATCCAAAGTGATGCTGCGGCAGATGTCTTCCATTTTAGCTCAAACTCCATATTCATTTATTAGTGAATGAAAAGATTGAATCAAATCACCACTGGCCTCCGAGCACTGTAAATATTGAAAGTCGCAGTACTTCACAGAAGTATGGTTTTTACACTGCAGTGTGCTTCTGAACCCAAATTGTTTAATCCATTCCTTTGAGAGTACTGCCAACAACAACAACATTTTGCTGCGTAATTGCCTGTCAGAAAGAGGTACAGTATGCTAAGAAGAGAAAGCAGGGCTGGAGAAGGGGAAAAATCTGTTTTGTCTCAATGTCGTTTGGCAACCTGATGAGCACTGAGAATTATTCAAATTTGAACTGGCCATGCCCAGACAGAAATGTTCCCTTTCTGTTTCTTGGTGATGCTTTGATGGCAAATAGGGTATTATTTCTATCTTTCCGTCAGACAGTTATTATATACTATGTCTATAAAAAACTACCACCAGACTGATTTTGTTAAATAGTCTTTCAAAATCTCCTTACCTCCTTGAACAAGCAGTACTGACTAAAATGTCATGAGGTGCCAATATATATTAACTTGAAAGTTCCCTTGATGTTTTACTTTTTCCAGAACCATTAGCTACTCTACAGTATCCCTGAGAAGCATATTTTCTTTAAGATTATAAATGCCAAGAGTAACACGTATAATCTTATGGAGGATGCAAGAAAATGGTATGGTTTTAATTTGAAAATTTATATTCTCTTACAAAAAAATGCACCTGTGGTAAAGTTTAGCGGAGAAAGATATGTTAGTGTTTTGCTTATTAGTGAAATTTTATCTCTCTAAAGGGTATTTCCACCCACCATTTAGTCTTAACCTGAGATCTACCACAATAATATACTGTAGCAGTTCCAGAAATATTACTTTAAGAGCAAAACTTTTCCTGAAAAAATACAATATTAATATATTGGCATTTTGGAAACTAAAGTATAAGATAATTATGATGGTTTTCAAAGGTTGAAGAGGGTGATACTTCTGACATACTAAAATTATGATGCCAGTGGTAAATATATTGTGCTCCAGAATAGAAAAATCTAATTCAGACATTTCTCAAACACTGAATTTGAAAAGTTGACAGCAAATGCTAGTGTCAAACTGTGTTCGGTGCTATGATCCAGAGATGAACAGTGATAAACTGTGGTGAACAGATCCCTTAGAACTTACAGAATTTCTGCACTGCTGAGTGAGCACTTCAGAAAAAAAGTATTTTTAAGATGAATAAAGAAAAATATGTTATTGAAAGCTCTGTTATAAACCATCAGTAAATCTAACATTGAAGACAATGAAATGCATGGCATATGATATTTTTTAACTTTTATACATGAGGTTATGGCATAAATCCACATAAATCCATGGCTAGTTTTCTGTGGGTATACTGCTGTTTCACTGAAAATTTAATAGGATGTTTTGAAAAGTGGGAACATAGGCTTTAGCTTGTGTGACAGAGCTAGTCTTTTAAGCAGTTACGAAACATCTATTAGGTATGGCTATGTGAAAGCAAACTGACAGAGTAATTGCAGCAAAGTTCTGAAGTCAGAAGACAGGAATTTTCTTCATGCCTTGGATATATTGGAACATATTGAGTGGTTGCTCCCTTCCTGAAAGTTAAGGAGAACACTGTAATTTTGTAGATGTATTTATTATATATTATTAAATTACCACCCCTCATTTCAGCTAGTTATATCTCCATCCAAACTGAGGACTATTATGTAGAGGTGTTATGATTTTATTTTGGCCTACCATGACATCAGGGTATCTCTTCCCTTCACTTCTGACATGCCTATCAATGAAACAGATATTTCACTTCCAGGAAAATCGAACAAGCTTTTTTCTTATTACTTATCTATCAGTACATAAACTGAGGTGATTATGAAATAAATCTCTTTGGATGAGCAGCTAAAGACTGAGTAGAAAAGTTTCAAAATACCTGATACTGAGGGAGAATATAAAGATAAAAAACTCATTTTGTAGGCATAGTATAGACAGTTACAGATGGAGTGGCTTAGACAACATGTATTTTTCGTAAGTTTAGCTCATTTCATTCAAGATAAATGAAAATGTATGTAAAATTCCTGATAAAGAGTGCGGTAGTAAAATACACTTTTTTCCTAGCAATGTCTTCAGCCTTTGTTTTTAGGATTAAAAGCTGTACCTGCAATATATTTTGAGTATTGTAAATGTTTTAAAAGACAAAATAAAATGCATGAACATCTCAAAAGGATAAGAATACACATCCTGGGTCAGACTGATGTTCCAGCTAAGTCCACAACCTATCTTCTTATTTTAGTGGGCAAGAACAGATACATAGCGAAGATGTTACTAAACCAAAACATACACACACGCAAAAGAAGAAATAAAGAGATGGAGATAGAAGGAATTAAGATGATCTATGACCTGATAGATCTTTCAACTTCTGTGAGCTGGCAGGTTAGGGATGTCTTGTGTATCACATATGGATCACAACATAGAATAGACATATAAGTGGATCTATCTGAAGGTCTTGCACAGCCTACCTATATCCACATTTTGAGCACCTTGTAGCATCTGTCAAAGTCTCTGCACAGAATTAGAGTGTGCATTACAAGAAAGATATTTGACATACTTTAGGAAAAAAAAAAAAACTACTGCTTTTTTTTTCCCTCTCCTCAGCTATCCGAAAAGTCCTATCTATTTAGTTTTTCCTAAAGTAGCTAACCATACTTACTATACTTTTATTTACATTTCCCCAAGTTTCTTTCTGACTGTTACTGACATTTTTAGGGATCTGTAATGACTCAGATCTCCTCTCTGGTCTGTAATTGGAACTAATCTACAACCCATTATTGTGCACATATTGTTAACCTTATTTTTCCTTATGACTTCAAACAGAAACAATAGTGTCTATAATTTTATCATCTCTTCATTGTATCACTTCTTCACTCAATGCAGTCTGACTCTTATGTATCTCTTTGAAGCCAGATATAGACTCAAGTATTCTCAAAAATCTTCTGTTGAGAGGATGTTTGCTATGTGTTAAGTTAAAGGGAAAAACTTCTAGTAAAACAAGAGATTAAATGAGATTAAATGAAGATGTTTGTTATATTTAAATCCATTTTTATCCAGTGCTTTATCCCATCTGATAAGTAAGAATATTTTGTTTCAAAAGTGTGTTGTAAAATGTCATTGTGCGCAAGTTCCTGAGCAAAAAAAAATAATTATAACTATAAAAAATAAATAGGATGAGAATGAAGCACAATTTCTCTCCAGATGGATTATCCTTATGTGGAACACCTTCTCATCCTTTTCTTTATTTCTCTGCTGTCCCTAAGTACAAAAAACAAACAAACAAACAAAACCAAATATATTTATATAACTGCCTTTTTCTTCAATCTATTCCTACTGTTGCCTTGAACACACTTTCTAGTTACTCCATAAAGTCCTGTCTTCCACCTAGTAGGAATGAGATATTATTTAATAATTTTACAAGCTCAATGTTTCTATGCTTTGGTATGAAATTTGTGTTGACTATGACAAGTAAGATTCAGCTCAACTTCACTTCAGATGTCTGTATGCTGATATGCACTGACCCAGCCTGTTCTTGACATATAAGTGTTAAGAAAGACTGAAGAACGAACCCAAAACATCTCCCCATTCACATTCATTACGTCTAGCACTAAATCAAATTGCCTGTTGAATTTTAAGTTCTCTTGTGATGCCTGGCAGAAGGAAATAGTGACATCACTTATTACCCCTTTAAAGTGAAGTGCATTCCATGACACAATATAAAAATCCTTTGTATCTATGTACTGTTGAAGTTGTCCTTGCTCATACAATTACCAAAATATTAATCAGTTTAGAACATTACTTATCCAAATATTTTCTGTAAATGACGAGCAAGATGAACAAGACCAATAATAATCATATTGCAGACAAATGCAATCGATAGGTCTTAAATATCTGCAGCGGGGAACAGCTCTGCTGCTTCACAGAATGCACAAGGTGGGGCAGACAGGTCCTGATGTGACTATCTGTTCCTTCATGGTTTCAGTCATGGGGACAGTGCGTCCTCCTTGGAACTCACGCTAGGCATCATAGGAGGACTGATGAGGTCAGCAAGGATTGGACTTCTTCTGGAAGAGGTCTAGGAGGAAGGCAGTATTAGCTTTGAGCTCAAAGCTCCCACTCTGCTTCATCCACCACTGCCAAAAAGTTTTAATCTTCATTTCTGATTGCTCATCCATATAATTGATAACATGTGCTTCCCTGAGCAAATGGAGAGAAATGTGACATCATTACCAGCAATTCAAACCATGGGAGATGGTGGTTGGTGTTCCCACAGTCATCCCTGGATCCCTGTATCTTAAAAATTATTAGATGCTAAAATATCTATACCTACACATGCGGGTTATGTCTATGGAAGTTCCATCCCACAGAACTCATAAACAGATGATATCTGAAGAAACATGAATAAAACACTACTATAGGCAGAGAGAACTGAATGAGAATAGCAAAACTATATCATTACATGATTAAAATTTATATCCAGCCTCATAAAGATCCTTATTCAACAGCTCCATTTTGTATCCTTGCTAAATCAGTCCCACACATTGTTGCCATAAACAGCACAGATACAAATTACAGATATTTGTATGTTTGACTAGATGTCCAATATCATGCTACTTCAGTTAATTTATATAAAAAGTTTTCTTCTTTTATAGAAGTTTGTAGTATTCATTGCTTCCAAATGCAATGTCCAAAATGTCATTTTTTGGTTTCCTTTGCATGGAAATACAACTTATGACAAAGGAATTTGGATGGGAAATGCTCAGAGCAAGATTTCCGCAGGAACTTTATTACAATCTTAGCTGTATTAACCTTCCTTAAGCATTGTATTTTACTTTTAATCCCAAATCCTCCTCACCCTTGGCTGGCCTTTCCCAACATCCATGAATCCTGAACTATTCAGGGCAACTTACTATTTAGAAATGAGAAATCGGTGCCTTAATTAGGCTCTTTATTTATTGGATGGAGTCTCTGGTGATCAATCATAATCTTTAGGTGCTCTAAATCACTCTTAGAAAGCCTCGCTGACTGTATAAATAGCACAAGTTCCTTTTTTCAAGCACTCCTATAAGGTGCTTAAATTTCTTCCATTCACCTGACCCTTATTTGTTCTTTATTTTTTTAAATAACTCTCTCTTCATTGTGAATATTTTTTTTCAAATATGAAAAAAGAATAACCAGTGAAATAATGTCTTCCCAGAGGTTAGCAGATTATCACATCCATCCTAATGGATTGTTAACTACAAAACTCTTAGTTCTCCCAGGTCAAGAGATTCATTGAGATGCTTTGTTTCCAGGGGTTCCTCACTGCATCCTCCCTGCACTGAATGAATTGCCTTGTTTATTCAAATAATACTCATAGATGATTAACAGCTGCATAATATTATGCTTACTCCCTCCCTTGCCTCCCCACCTGGTATCAGGCAACACATTATTAGAGGTTTAAAATAAATACAAATACAATTCTATTCTCATTTTTATGACACCTTTTGAAAAATATAGTTCTTATTCATACATTTTCAGTCATAGACTCTGCTCATTTGGCAAAGACAATCTTTATAATGGGGTACCAATTTTCACAAATGAAAGTAGGTATGCATTTATCTATTTTGTTAATTATCTCAACTCTCTGATGCCAGTCTTTGCTTGTGGTCCTCTGATAACTCATGATGAATAAACTAGTACATCTTATGGGCTCTCTTTTGCAAAGAACAACTAGTTTATTCTGCAAGAACACTCAGTTGTGAGTCGAGGTAGTTCACTCTGCAGACTGCCCCAATCTGAAGTTTGGGTGAGACTACACAGGTTTAGTTTCATTCACTACTTTCAAGCACTTATGTATTATTTGGTAGGGAAATACACTGAGTGCGTGCAGTCAGAAAAGTGTATTTTGCCTATCATCTGGCCAAAGGGATGGCTATGATTTCTTGCATGGGTGGCCAAATTTAGGTTTATGATCCAGACCTGGAAATCTAGTTTGATTTCCCATTTTACTATATTACTGGCAGCAAAATAAAGTTGAGAATTAAGTAACATACATTTTCAAACATGGGCTTTCCTACTCCTTCAATGTTATTCTTATCTTAAAAAATAATAATCTTTTTCTGCTATAGATTTTTACTAATAAGCAGCTAAATTATTCTGAGGCAAAGGTCTTAGTGTTAAAAGCAGTGGTAAGGTAGTTTCATTAAACTTCCTTAAAATTCCATTAAACTTCAAAAATGAGAAAAATACTAAAATGTGTGTAAAACCCACACATAATATAAAGATTTTACTTTAATTGTATATATACTACATACTTCTTAATATAATGAAACTTTGGTATTTATACCTATTTGGTACTTATAACTAACAACTCTTATCTGATAAATTGTTCAAAAAAGAAACCAAGGCATTTAATAATCCACCATAAGTTTTAGCTTTTAATATATAAAAAAAACCCTTCAGGTACTTTCAGACATCTCTTGTCTTAACTTTATGAGTAAAATTAAAAATTGCAATGAAATAAACAGCACAGATAAGAATCAAGAAAGTCTATTTAAAATATTTGAAATGTTCCATAAATAAACACTCTC
Source organism: Crypturellus tataupa (assembly GCA_034781795.1). Classification (NCBI taxonomy): domain Eukaryota; kingdom Metazoa; phylum Chordata; class Aves; order Tinamiformes; family Tinamidae; genus Crypturellus; species Crypturellus tataupa. Next base: position 1,616,887 of record JAWLRI010000971.1, read on the forward strand.
CATAATCACACAGAGCCTGTAAAAATCATCTTCCTGTCTGGTATCAGTGTCATTTAATTCTTCCTGATTCCTTCATAAATTCCCGATTAGGAAGAAGGTTAGAGATAAAAAAAATAGTTAGAGTTGAGTACACGTTATTGCAGCATAGAAAACATAGTTTTGTAATGAAGACTCATCCCTTGCTAAATCTAGTTAAAGTAAAAACAATTTATTTATTTATAATTATTTATCCTCAGCTAAAAAATATAAGCAGCAACATACATGGAGTAGCATTTTATTTTATTT